>CM076576.1:849038013-849211969 GCA_034641835.2 Pinus albicaulis
GAAGGATACGTTACTGCTTTTGAATTCACCTTTAAGCTATAAAATACCGAAGGTGAACAAGACAAGCGATAGTTACGACATTATAATATTCCTGTAATAAACGTATTCAGATTGAATCTTCAAGGTTGTGCTAGTGTACTGCTATGCGGATTAATGAAGAATTTGGAATTTATAGGATAAAAAACTTCTAAGTATTCCTTAGCAGTAGGCTTCTAGAGGCTTCAGGCCCTGCCCTGGGGGTTCTCCTCCTACTTTTGTGCTATATGTTTATTTACAGAATTTTCATTTCTAGTTATCCATTGTGTTTCATAACACTACCATTTAATTGGTTAATCGCAAGCATGAGATGTTATAACTTCCTTTTCACTAGAATAGATTTATCATTCATGTCTTCTTATCAAGAATTGATGCTTTTACATTTGTTAGACTAGTTTCAGCATGGTTGCTATTCAATTCTGCGTATAGTTAAGGTTTGGATATTTTCATCATAATTATGAGCGTTTCATTGATATTTAATTCTGAAGGATGCTATTAGTTGATTAAAAGATAATTCCATTACAAAATCTACAATAATTGATTGATTTTCAATTTATTAGGATTGATGTTCAATTCATTAAGGTAGTTGTTCAATTCATCAAAGCGTGTTTTTCAATTGAAATCTATTCTTTCGAGTCTTGAGTGGTTATTTCTACATAAGCTTAAAATAGAATTAGCTCCTTTGAATAGTTGAAGTATTTCATAATTCACTTTCAAGTTGGTTTGATTGATCTTCGAGAATTAAGCAATCTTCCTTAAAACGATTTAGAGTAGTTAACCTCCAATGTCACTTGCATATATTTTTCTTACACTCTTGAAATAACAAGGCTTGCCCTGGGTTCATTATTAATGAAAATAATTAAGGTTACAATTAAAACAATCACCTTCATGACTCAACATTTTGGCGCCGTTGCCAGGGAGAGTGTTTAAAAGTGATGTCTTTTAATTCTTTTTCCTTTTGTTGTGAAAGAATTAGGTATTGAAAATGAGAGGTAAGAACCTGCGTACTAGCAAGAAAAATGCTTGCTCTCCAACCTGCTTCTTAGCAATTTTGTAGAGTTTAATAGGATAGGTGTTCTTATTTTTTATGACTAGGAAGAAAAAGATAGAATTAGATCAAAATCCCACACTTAAATTTACAAAACCAAAAGGATTTGCGGTCCTTGCCAGAACAACATATTTAGACAAAATCATTAAGAAGGTTGAATCCTAGGCATCCGTAGGACCAAGAATCCTTCCTACTCAAAGTCCTATTATATTCTGGCTGAATCCCAGGCATCCGTAGGACCAAGAATCATTCCTACTCAAAGTCCTACTATAGTCCCTCACACAACAACATCACCATCTTCAACCCACGCTGAGATTCATAGTGAAATACAAGGGTCTAAACAAATCCTTTAGACTGTTGAGCACATAAGTCACGATGCTTCAAGAGAGGGAAATTCTTGCAATTTGAAGGAAGGAGAGGGAGAAATCAGCAGTGCATTACAAGTAAAAACTCCAGAGATTGGACCCCCTGAGAGAGTGGTTGAGATAGAGACACCTAGTATCCCATATCGAGGAAGTGACGTAAGGCCTCCTCCAAATCCTCTCCCTAATCCCACTCAAATTATTCCCCCAGATCAAGAAATCCCTGAAGATTATTGGCACATCTTTGATCAAATGGTTAATAACCAAAACCAGAGGTAGACATCAACATTGGACTATCCCATTATTGATCCGGCCATAAATGCCCCTATGAAAGTTATTCCATTACAAAACATCCCCACCTTCCATGGGCTGAACTCGGAAGATACAGATGAATTCTTATTTGAATTTGATGTCTTATGTAGGGGATATGACTACAACACTGACCCTTAGAAACTAAAATTATTTCCCTCTACTTTGAAGGGGAAAAATTACATTGGTTTATGGGGCTTAGTGGAGGAACCATTAATAGTTGGGATCAAATGAAAAACTCTTTTCTTAACAAATATCAAGACTACTTCCGGACTTGAGAATTAAAATATGAAATCTTCAATATGTCTGCAAGAGACAATGAGACACTAGAAGAATATGTTGAAATATTTCAATATAATTTGCAAAGATCTCCATATACTACTCCATCTAAAGTTATTTTGAAAGAAAAAATGATTAAAGGAATGAAATAAAAATGGGTTGAAAAAATTAATATAATGGGAAAAGGGGACATCTATCAAGAAGAATATGATGATATTATTGCATTGTGCATCAGGTGTTCTCAACATAGAACGCAAAATAGGCCAACCGAGCAGGATTTAGCTACAAGGAATTATAAACAGTCCAGTGGAAACGTGACTAGAGAAGAATTCGGTAATCTTTTTTAAGATTTTAAAACTGATATATTGGGCACCCTCAAAACGCAACTAGATGTCCTACAAGACAAGAAGAATCAAGCTATAGCATGACATAACTTTTTTTTCTTTTTCCCATGTTGTCGAAAGAAGCACAGCCTGCAGCAATGTCCATTAGACATGGTCCAGAAATGTGCTATTTGTACCAATGACCACACCACTGACCATTGCCCTTCACTTCTAGGGTTGAAAGAGGTTTTTAAAGAGGCAGAAGAAGAAACAGAACCAGTGTATCTAATGAATCAATGTCTACAATGGCAAGCATGGCCAGGTATGCCACAAGACCCACCTCAATTCTTTTCTTCTCCAAAATTTAATCAAAAAAACCCTACAACAACATGGCAGAGCCAATCACCTTTTCCTGTCTGGCCATTCCAATAATTTTCCATGCCTCCTTGGCCAACACAACCCTCTTTAGGTAATAATTGGTCAAGTTTTCCTTTTTCTCCTCCTTACTAGAAAAACAATCCATGCCAGTCCCAGTGGCTTACCTCCACTTCACAGAATACAAATTGGTCTCAAAACTGGCAGCGAACCTTGGGAATGACCAATTTACCGATGGGAACAAGGACTCAGAATCAACCCACATTACCAGCTCCATGCCTAGTCCAACACAATCCTTAGCCTATTATGCGTCCTCAATTTCCAGTTCAACACAATCTTAATCCCAATAACAGATCGGTTTAGCTAATCCAGATTTTTGAAAACCCAAACCCCGAAACTAAATAGAAGAAATGCAATGAACTTAGGTTGAGATCAGGGTGTGTTATTTCACCTAAAGCAGATATGACCCTGCCACAACTTGAATCTGAAATTCCAACAGTATCTAAATAATCAACTATGACAGAAACAGAGATAGAGTAGGAGAGGGACACAATTTACCAAAAAGTCCATGAAAACCTTATTATTTCCTCCTCTATATTCCTTGAGAGATTAACACTACCTAAAACAATAGTATCTTCAGATTTTTATCTCCTGGGGGAATTTAAAAATATTTTCATTAAAATTCCTCTTATGTAGGCTATACAAGACATTCCTATCTATTCCAAGACAATTAAAGAGATGTGCGGGAAAAAACAGGTGAGGAAAGAAAAAACTGTACCAATTGTTCATATAGTGGGAGCACTCTCAAAATTAATCTTAGGTAAAGAAACACCAGTAAAATACAAGGATTCAGGAAACAACTGTTATTCAATCCAATGGAACAACTATTGTTCAATCAAATTGAACAATTGATGTTCAATTCAAATGAACGACTGTTTTTTGCATGATTTTACTTTTGTTGTTCAATCAAATTCAACAGTTGTTTTTCAATCGAATGGAACAGTTGATTTCTTTTCTAACCATGCTTTTTTTTTCATTTTGATGATTCCTTTTCGAATATCCACTCTTCCTTTACACATCCTCATCATAAAATCCATTTCTAGAAAAATGATTGGCACCTGAAGAGGAGAAAAGCAGTGATATTACTAATATTATGATCTTTTGAAATTTTGATGGGAATATCTTCTCTGAAAGCTGACATGGTTTATCTATATAATGAAGGGTTGGATATCTCCTATTCATACATATTATTACATAATTCATTTCCATAGTCTTACGCTGGTATATATTTCTACACTCTCAAGTAATAATTCTCCTTGACATGAGGATACAAGAATAAAGAGTATTAATTGTATTGGCATTATTTTTACTTCTCACACCATCCATAACTCTTAAGGAGGTAATGAGCCTCTCTCCATGTATAAATAAAAAGAAAAATATTATGTCTATGTGAAAAATTTTAAGAGAGAATAGGGGGTATCATCATGAGCCAACCTACCATTATCATAAGGGTTTAACAGGTGGCATTCCCACAATGGCCAACAAACCAGGGTAGTTACCTTCTCAACAACTAAAACAACTTAAAGGATAGAAGGTCTCATGACAAGCCGGCCTGATCACTCTGTTACAATCCCCGTGAATGGAACTATGACTATCCGACCACCACACCAGCACAGTGGTCTCTCCATAAAACAAGCAAAATGCCTACTTTTCAAAAATAAAAATATTATTTCTATGTGATTTTTTTTTAAGAGAGAATAGGGGGTCTCATCACGAGACAACCTACCATGATCATAAGGGTTTAACAAGTGAAATTTCCACCTACTCAAATCCTACCTCGCTGAGGGCTCCAGACTACCAATAGAAGGAGAAAGATGGACTGAAAAACATGTCCTTCTTCAAGAATAAATCTCAGTATACCAGGACCCAGGCAAACCATTGGAACAAAAAGGGAAAGGTATTAATCATACGTCCTTGCAGCAGTCGTGGCAAGAATTGGCAGTCTTCATTCAAAGATATATCACATGCGATGGACACGAGGATGTGGTAAAGTCCCACCAACTTAAACTATTAGTTGTTCTCAAGTGAAAAAATTCAATTAATTTTCCCTTTTTCCTAAATTCTGTATTGTACAATACTGTTATTCAAATTAGAAAATCTAAAAACCCCCAAGCAGTTTTCAGTCACCATGGCTTGATTAAATTGATCATAATTCATGAGTTAAGAAAACATTAAATAACTTGGGACATCTTTGTTAATCCTACCCTGCCTACCCCTGAAGAAAACCATGACAGAGCAAAGATTGAACTTCCTAGAATAACCATACCCAGGAGAGAAAAAGGGAAGAGAACCCATGTTTCGACCACAAAAGGAGGAAAACAGAGATGGCCTGAAAGGTTGCAACTACGAAAAAACACCTCTAAATTTCTAGATGAGGCGGGACCATCCCATACACCACCTTCAAGCCATCAAAATATGTCCTTACAAGACTACGAAGAAGAAATGGCTCAAGTACTTGAGCAAATGAGATCATCTCGTGAAATTGGAAGCCCATCTAAACAATCCAAGGAACAAAGGGACATGTTGAACTAGTCTTCCACTGCTAGAAACTCTGGGTATACTAAAATCCTAACTCACCATGATGAATTGCAGGCTTTGAGGGTTTTATCTCCCTCTCATAATGAATGGGTGAGTAGGGAATATCGGACATATATGAATCTGGAAACTAGTCAGGGGACACTGTTCTATTAGAACAAAACACAAGTATTGAGACAGTTCCCCTAACACCTGAAGGAAATATTATTTCACCCAGTCAGGACGATAATACTAAAATAACCTCTTGGACACCTAAAGAAAACACCATTTTTTATAACCTTAGAACTGGCACAACCATTTCTGAAACCAAAGTCACTGCTCCTCCTTCTCCTGCCAAAATCTTGCTAAAATAAAAATGAGCTGAGATTAAGTTAATGAAAATGAGAAGAAAGTGCAAGAAATTGAGAAAAATGGTAAAAAAAACTAAGGAAATGATTGGAAGAAGCAAAAAAGGCTTGGAAGCCTAAGAATGAATTGGCTACCATTGGAACCCAAAGATATTTTTTACCGAAACATTAGATACTGTTGAAGCCTCGGTATAGACTGATTTAATAGATACCGCTGAAGTTCCTGTACAGACTGATTTAATGGATAATGTTGAAGCCTATGTACAAACGGATTTGATACACACTGTTGAAGTCTCTCTTTAGACAAATCTGAAACTTACAGGAGATAAGGGGACTCAAACAGAGGTAACACTGCCTACACTCCCCTAGTAGAAAAAGCTGCCAATCAGAAGCTTCGCAAACAAGTATGGTTTGCTCTCTTTACTCAGATGTATTGACTTGCAGGGAAAAAACCACTAATTATGCTTTATTCTTATTGGAAAGGTATTTACTGTTGAAAATAAAGGCTATCAGGGCAGGAAAGCCCACTACCTTTAAAACCATTGAGGAATTTTTCTAGTGTTGCAATGAGCAGGATGAGGAGGTCCAACATCTTTTATGTGAATTGTATTTACACAATTTCTTTCTAGAGGAGGATAGGGAAAGTAACCTAAGCCCCTTCATAGGGGAATTTCATTTCCAGTCTTTTTTGTCCTTTGCCAAAAACTAGACTAGATGGGCTAAGGCCTACAACACCTTTCAGAAAAGAGAGAATGGCCTAGATCTATGGGTAAGAGGGAAATCTACTAAACCCATGTACTTGTTTACCCAAAATAAGAAACTAATGCAAAAATAAGGTAGAGTGAATTAGTGATAAAAGGTGTGTTTAATAACGTAAAAACTGATTTGTCGTTGTCTTTATTGATAGGGAAGAAAAATAGGCAAACTATTGACCAAGATGACCAAACAACAACAAACAAGGAAGGCGAACGGAATCATATCAGCTCCTATGAATCACCAGAAGATGTAGAGGCATGCCTACTCTTGGATTGCTTAGTCGATAGCCACGAAGAAACATGGTCTCATAATCAGAAGGTTCAGTTACTACTTTTGAATTCACCTTTAAGCTATAAAAAGATGAAGGTGAACAAGACAAGCGAAAATTACTGTATTATAATCTTCTTGTAATAAATGTATTCAGACATAATCATCAAGTTTGTGCTATTGTATTTCTATGAATATTAATGAATAATTTGGAGTTTTTAGGATTAAAAACTTCTAATTATTCCTTATCAGTAAGCTTCTAGAGCCCTTGGGGTTATCCTACTACTTCTGTGCTATACGTTTATTTGCAGAATTTGCATTTCCAGTTATCCATTATGTTTCATAACATTATCATTTAATTGGTTAATCATGAGATGTTATAACTTCCTTTTCACTAGACTATATTTATCATTCATGTCCTCTTATCAGGAATTGATACTTTTACATTTGTTAGACTAGTTTAAGCATGGTTGCTGCTCAATTTTGCATATAGTTAATGTTTAGATCATTTCATCATGATTATGTGAGTTTGGTTGATATTTAATTCTAAAGGATGCTATTAGTTGATTAAAGGAGAATTCCATTGCAAAATCTATAATAATTGATTATTCTTCAATTTATTAGGATTGTTTTTCAATTCATTAAGGTAGTTGTTCAATTCATCAAAGTGTGTTGTTCAATTGCAATCTATTATTTCCAGTCTTGAGTGGTTATTTCTGCATAAGCTTAGAACATAATTAGCTCATTTGAATAATATGAATTATTTCATAATTCACTTTCATGTTGGTTTAATTGAACTTCGATAATTACGAAATATTATTTATAATGATTTAGATTAGTTAACCTTCAATGTCACTTGCATATATTTTGACTACACTCTTGAAATAACAAGGCTTTCCCGAGGTTCATAATTAATTAAAATCATTAAGGTTAGCTTTAAAACAGCCACCTTCATGACTCAACAAAACCCTTGACCACCCTTGTGCCATTCCATCTTGCCTCCATCCTCTACTCCGTGGACCTTACCCCGTAAGGTTCCTGTATGTATTTTAAGTTTACATGTGTGATGATCGAGATTCTGGAGGGGGCCAGCCCCCTCCCATATTCTCAAGAGGGGAGAACCTGTGCCATTCCATCGCGTCTCTGTCTCCTCTACTCCGTGAACCTTACCCCATAAGGTTCCCACATGTATTTTAAGTTTATATGTGCCATGGTTGGGGGTCCGGAGCGGCCATCCCCCTCCCATATTCTCAAGAGAAGAGAATCGAGTGCTTATCACCAACAGAAATTAAAAATGTTAAACACATCTATATGCCACTAATCCGGGATTAGCCAACCTAACCTATGTCTAAGAGTTAAGCGTGCTTAGCGCTAAATCCAATTTTATTAACATTTAATACGTGATTATCTTAATCTAATGGCACTATTAACATGGTGGTAGAGATGGTAGAGTCTGTCAAATGTGACAAAGCTCCAATTTTAGTGAATTTGTCTACCTAGATTCTAGATTTAGTGGACAAATTGTAGGAAAATTTGGTTTTTCCATAATTGAGGCAACTTTTGACCAATTTTGGTTGAGTAATATTCATTTTTAGTATATTTTGATGTTTTGGAGCCATTAGAGGAGGTCTCAGAGACAACAGGAGACTGCAAACATCAATTTTTCAACATTGAAGCTAATACAAAGCCCCATGCCATGGAAGCTAGACTAAGGAGATGTAGCCCAGGAGGGGTGGAATCCTTCTTCAAAACCATGTGTATTTGAATTAGTTTTCTTTGTTTGATGTGTGTCTATATGTTTTTGTTCAAAATTTAGTTTCCATGCTTTTATGATCATGAAATACACTTAATCTCATCAAGTTTGTTCATTTATCAATCATAAGAACATGTACAAACCCTTTTACAAGAACAAACCCTAAGAATTTTCATATTAAATCTAAAATTGATATTAGCACATCATTAACTAACAATCAATTTCAGATCAGTATTATAACATAGTAAACAAAGGTTCCTTCACTAATTTTTCTCTACTATTGAAAGCATGGATAAAAGGAAAAAAGTACAGGGATCTTCCACTATATGTGCTATGGAAAATATGGAGGAGGCATAATGCCATCATTATTTTATAGAAAAATATTGACACATGAGGATGACATCAAGACAGTGACGTTTTTCAATGAGATTAGGCTAGTGTAGAATAAAAAAGGATATAGAGCCTTCAAATCTAAGGAATTTTCAAATATTTCACTATGGGATTATTTTATGGTGCAAGTGCTAATAGAGCATGTGGATGTGTTTTTGTTTTTTATCTAGAAAATGATAAATACTTTCACTTCTAGTGGGAGGGAGAAAGAGGGACAAATAGAAGAGCTGAAATCATTGCATTATGGGGAGTTTTGTGTGCTACCAAGTGGCTACGTATTGACAAGATCCACATTTTCAGCGATGTAAAAGGAATCATTGATTGGGTGAAGGGTAGCAATGATTTTAACCCTCCTATTCTAAATAGCTAGATGTCTCACATGAAACCTTTGGTAAGGACTTTTCAAAATGTGATTTTTGATCACTTATACAGAGAACATAATGGGTCAGCTGATTTACTTTTGAAAATAGGTATTGGTAGGGAGAGAGGTAAGTTGTATTTCTATGTTTATGATAATGGATTGTTGATAGATGCATGTACCATCGACTATTCATACGAGAATGATAGAACACAAAGTGTAATAGGGCGATGGAATAGAGATTAAAGAGATAGGGAAGTACCCAAGTGGCACTGTTAGTGATAGTAGATGAGTAGAATAATTCATAATTTTGTGCACAACATTAGTATAAGGCCATTAGTGTCTTATTGAGAATTTTTAGCAAGAATAATGTTTTTGAAAAATTTGTATTTTGATAATTTTTTAACAAGTGGGGTGTAAAGTTGGACTGATCAGAAGGAATGAAAGTTCGAGGAGATTTTTTTCTGCTGAAAGAAAAAAAAAATCAAATCCAAACAGAAAACTCAAATGTCCTCTACTTTAGACATGGATAACGAAAATGATTAAATAGACCCCGAGTTTAGTTTTGGTACACTATAAAAGATGAACAAAAATTTTCAAATGTGGATATAAAAACCTGTATTTCCTTCTTAACATATCATCTTTGTATTACATGGAACCTAAGGAAGGATTCACCATTCACAAAAATATAGAGATGAAAGAGCATGGGAACAAGAAGGAAAGGAATGAAAAAACAAAAGATGAGATGTCATTGCCCAACCCAGACATAAATTTTGTTGGGAGCTTGCAGTTTCTCCTGTCCAAAGAGGTCATTGAGTCTCTCCATGAACACCAGCCTCATCCTCAAGAAGAAGAAGAAGAGGAACAGATGACAGAGAGAGTTTCTTCATATATCTATTATTTCTAGAGCCTGGGATGGAGAGATTTTCTTCATATATCTATTATTTCTAGAGCCTGGGATGGAGAGAGTGGTGAAATGACAAAGACAATAGAATGATTCCAAATATTTTACCATATTCACGATGAGCAAAAAATTTATGATTGATGTATAGTATTGGGCTATGATGGGATGGATAGTATAAAATTGTTTATCTTTCTAGTAATCCAAACCCTTTTGGTAGTAAGTCAAGGATGATCCTTCTAGTCCCCGCTTTAGGGTGCTTGGTTTTATTTCTACTTCTAAATTCCCCTTTATTGTAGTAACAACCCCTAAAATTATGAATTTGTATTTGATAGGTATTTAGGCATCTTGAGGTGTATCTACTAGAAAAAGAGATCTACATAGCCCCTAACTACTCACTTAATTTATATGTTATGTAAATGTATTGATCTCAATGTAAATATTGGCATACCTATGCTTTAGCACACCCATTATGTACCCCAAATGGTACCCTTACCAAATGTATGTCTCACACTTTTCTCAAGAATTATTAAAGATGATGTTACTGTCATTCATATTCAATTGGTGTTATTTCCAATCCCATGATGGTAGGCCATAGATCTCTACCCTGACATTTAGTGAATCAAAAATGTCTTGACCCAAGTAGATTTGTTAAAAGGGCGAATACAATTCCTTCTCTTGACATTGGGATTTCTTCTTCAACAAAGAAGAATGCTAAAAACGTTGAGAAAAATTGTTAATTGATAATTTCATCCACCTTTGGCCTTTTTATAGCTTTGTTTTGGGCTAGATATCTAATAATTGGGAAAATTATGAACCCGTTGGTATTTTTTATTATGGAAAAGGTTATTATGCTTTTATTTTTTACAACAAGGAAGATAGTTATCTAATCTTTAGATCTAGGGCTTATTTGATGGGTTCAAGGGGAATGTTTCTCACCCAATGAACTCTGTATTTCAATTCCAACATGATTTCTTATGTGCATGTATGGAGTAGATTTTTGTATCTTCCCCTTATTTGTGAGGGTGATGTTATTTAAAATCTACTAGAGACAAATTAGGTCACGATGTTACTTCTTCATATGTCAAGGAGAATAACTTCTCATGTGCTAGAATTTAGGTTGAAATGGATTTTTCAAAAGGATTCCATGAGGCGATTCAACTTGACATGAAGAGTTGGAGACATCTTTAAGCCTTGTATTATAAGCAGGTCCACTTTAAATGTAATTATTTCCAAGAGTATGGGAGCTTTGCGAAAATTTATCCTAAGGATCTAGTATCTCAACCACTTTTTATCCCAATCCCATATTTTCAACCTAATGATAAGGAAGGAGCATTCAAACAAATTTCAAGAAAACATAAGAATAAATTGTCTAAGAGGTCTCATCCTACCAATAGGTCCAAATTTTGATAGCCCTCTCCCTCTAGTTATATATTTGGAGCTATTCCATCTTCGAGGGATGAAGACTAGGCTAAAGAAGCCCAGTATCATCCAACTCACCATTATAATCAGTGAATTCTAAATTAAATGCATTCATATACCATCATTTCTCCCATGAAGGAAGAGGTTCTAACTAAGGAAAATGACAAAATTGTTGCTTTGGAAAACAAGGGAGAAGAAGTTGAAAGAGAGGAAGAGTAGGTGGCCAACATTTCCAACTCTTCTCCTTTCTATTATGATGTTTAAAAATCAATGCATGTTCTTCTCCTCCAATAACACTATGTACAAAAGATAAAATAAAAAAATCAAGCAATCCTTTGAGCCTTATGGATCTAATGGGGATTCAATTTTACTAAAATCTTAAAAATATTTTGTTTTTTCATCACTTTGTGCCAACTATGAGTGAGAATCCTTTCCTAAACTCAATAAATGGTATGTTTAAGCTCTAATAAGTTTAGTAGTGGATTTCCCACCTTTTCAATTTAAATGTAAGAATTTTCTTTCATTCAAAACTCTATACGATCCTTATCCTTATGTAATTTTTTTATTAATACAAATTTCCTATAACAATTTGAAAAAATAAAAGTAAACAGCTAATTGTAAATATAAAATATTTCTCCAAAACCGTTTATTTATGAAAAAAATATAAAATATCTGTCACATATACATACGATGGGCTGGACTAGTGAAAATAAAAGTCGTCCAAAATAAGCTAAGTACGAAAATAATAAATTAATCACCTATCCAAATCCAAACAGAAATCTCAAATGTCCGCTCCCTGGATATAGATAGTGAAAATGACTAAATAGGCCCCGAGTTTAGTTTTCGTACACTGTAAAATATGAACAAGGTGCACTATAAAAGATGAACAAACGTTTCAAGACACGGATATAAAAACCTGGCTTTATTTTTAACGTATCTTCTATGTGGTGCGTGGAACCTAAGGAAATATTCACCATTCTCAACTATATAGCGATGGAAGCGAACGTGAATAAGAAGGCAAGGTATGAAAAAACAGAAGATGACATGGCATTTCTCCAACCACACATAACTTCTGGTGCGACATCACAGGTTCTCCTATCTGAAGAGGCTACGAAGTCTCTCTATGAAAACCAGCATCATCCTCAAGAATAAGAGGAAGAGACCATAAAGAGAGTTTCGTTATCGATCGATTATTTTTAGAGCCTGCGAAGGAGAGAGTGGTGCGATGAAAAAGACAATAGAATGCTCCCAAATATTTTTCGGGAGTACCATTTACGAGCATTTAACTTTTTAAAAGATGCAATAGTTATCAATATGCTCATTGTCCGCAACATATTATTTTTACTTTATAGGTGTTATTGTCTTGTTCCATTCCAACTCTATGGACCATAACAATGAAAACTCGACAATCATGCAAAAGGTGAAATCCCACAAGACTGATGCATTCATCCAAATGACCATTATAGCCAAATGCGAAGCCAATTTTGTAATCAGGAAAAACCTGTTCATAGCAAACCTTGGCATTAAGTTTATTCCTAATAGTGGCTATTATGGTGTTGTGCAGTCACAGAGTAGAAATAAACACAAGGTGCTACAAGTTGTTTCAGGGTGATTTCCATTGGAGATGGGCTATGAGGAATTTTGGCTGAGTGTGGAGAGGCTAAGGGAGAAATCCCTTATGGGAAGGTGGAAACATCTCAAAATGTCAGGGGTTCAAGTGAAGGTATCGACAGAGGAGGTTGGTTTCTTATCATAAAATATAGACCCAAGGTTAGTCTGCTACATAATGGTTGCTTGTGCTTCCATTTCCTCTATCAAGAGGATGCAAAGTTAATTTTTATAGAGTCATGGTTGAAGGAAGGGGGTTCTTGATACTTCAAATATGGAAAGAAAGCATTTACTCGATGGCTAAAATTATCAGGAAGTAACTATTTTTTGTTAAGCTTCTCAGATTACCGTTGGAACTATGGAAAGAGGTCATAGTAAAATAGATTTCCATCTGTATTGGGAGGTATTTTCTTTGGGACGGAGGCAACCTTGGTTAGCTCGATAAGAGATTCGCCTGGGTCATTGTGGATTTGGATTTGGGGTGATGGATGTTGGAGGACCTGGTGGTTAATTGGGGTAATTTTGTTGTAAAACTATTAATTGACTATTGGGGACTACCCTTTAGGTATCTTAAGTGCCACGAGATGAGTTATTTGCATGTTGTCTATCAATACTCTGGGCTCTCGAAGGGGGGATATGATGTCTGAGGGGCTGGTGAAGGATTTGACTACAACACTTGAACGTCATCAAGGTTTCATGAGGGACTCTCGCCGACGATGCAGACTCCAGAGGATATGAATCAATGTGACAACTCACAAGGGATTTGGACACATCTAGTAATTTGGTGTATGATAGTGATAAGAACTATAATCATATATCTTTTACTATTGATGATTTCCCGAAAGCTCTTTTGGAAGGCTATTTGAGTAATATGAATATTGTTAAGGGTAGGTTGAATATATTGTTTGATACAGCAATTTATCTTTGTTTTACCATGCCTAGAGTGAGTCTCGTGTCCTCCTTTGATGTTATATTTGAAGATAGCCATAAGCCATGTTCGGTTTTTGTTAATGTGGGTTCTTATGAATCCATTTTTGCATCTAGACCTATGTTTGTTTAGTCTCCTTCCACTAATAAGAAGTTAATTCTTAGTAGCCATCCAAACCATCCCTCACCCTTTCTAGGCCCTATGTTATATGTTGAAAATCTAGGTAGGGGAGCAGGTTCTGATTGGGAGGGTAAGGTCATGAGGGCTTTGCCCATCCCCCTAGTGAGTAGGTCCACTCTCACATTGGATTTTCCTGTTCTCCATAACATGTTGTAAATTATGGTCATTTACTGGTACACATCAATCCATTCAGGTCCACTATTTCTACCCCTAAGGAATGTAAAACTGGAAAATGTATATTATAATCTATCTCTCCAGACTATGATATGGAATCATTACTCCATTATTCAAAGGATATGGTTCCCCTATATATAAATAGGTCTTTCTTTGTGCCTACTTTAAATTCAGGTAAATCCACACAACCTCCTTTCGTTTCACATACGAAAAAACATATGTCGAGATACAAGAAAGTATCGAACTGTAATCCCGGTGATTTTTTGCTAACTCCATATGAGTATCTCTGTATGATTGTCACTTTCATGGTCGAGGAAATTTTGAGTTCAATTTTGAAAGTATTCGTCCCTTGAGAAAGGATAAGTATGCTTCAATGTTTCCAGCATGATCATTTTATCCTTAAACATGAGGGGTTTGGGAGCTAAATTAAAAATCATCTCTTTTCGTGGTATTGTTAATATGTACCAACCATATATGATTTTGTTACAAGAAACAGTTTGAGTATGAGAAAGCATGGAATTATATCTTACGGATCTGTCCTGGTTGGCATGTTTGTGCATCCGATGCTTGTCTATTCTTTGGAGGGTTGGGGGTAATGTGGAACCATAGATTGCTAGAGTTAAATTATTTTCATTTCCTTGCAGGCATTATCCTTACTATTTAGATGATGATATCAGGATAGAGGATCATATTCTGAAATATTTATGCTCCATATGTTGGTCGAAACAAATTTTATGACAAAGTGGTCAATTATGGATTGTTGGGAATCAACTCTTTCCTCATGGCTGGGGATCTCAATTTTTCATTGGGGGAGGATGAGGTGTGGGGAGACAAGGCATGGGATGATCCCCTAAAAACTTTTAACAAAGGGAGGATGGAGGCATTTTCCATTTTTCATGTAATGCCAAATATATTCGCTCCCACATGGAGGAATGGCAGAATCGGGGAGCGAATATCAAAAAGGCTAGACATCATCTCTCTAAGTCAAATCTCTTTAATAAGATGAAGGAGATGAATTCTAGTACTATTCATTGGCACATGTCAGATCATCAGCAAATTATGATAACTTGGAATGCGATGGGGGGAAGGAGGGCTAACCCATTCAATTTCAATCCTCGGTGGCTTAAAATAGAGGAATTTAGATATATGGTTAACAGGGTATGGCGTATTCCCATCATTCTAACTGGTAGGTCTCCTATGATGACTTTCCATCGGAAACTCAAATGGCTAAAACTTGAGACTAGGAAATGGATTGTTGCGAAGGAAAAGGAAGACTTAATTCTATTATTTCATATCCATAACAATATTGAGAAATTATGTGATATTAATGATCCATTATGTTTCTTGGTGGACTATTGAGATAGAATTATCTCGCTAGAGGGGTGTAGGAGGGAAATTATGTAGGGGTTGGAACAGGAAATCAGAAAAAAGAGATCAAAAACTTGGAAAAAGGCTATGGACAAGAACTCCAAATATTTTCATAGGAAATTTGACCTCAGGAAGTAAAAAAAAAATCATTAAATAGATCAATGATGTGGATGGGAATATCTATACTTCTCAAGACTCCTTGGAAACAACAGCTGTGAGACATTTTGATGGGAGTTTCTCTACATGGATGCATCGATATGTGGATCAAGCCCCATTTATTGATATGATTCCATAAATATTTTCATGGGAGGATAATATTAATTTTATTAGATTGACATCCAATGAGGAACTAGTGGCCACTTTGATGGATTATGTGAAGGACAAAAGTCCCAGGCCGGATGTCTAGGGGGTTGAACTATTTAACTCTTTTAAGGAGATGATGCTCTAAGCTTTAGATAACATGGCAGAAGAAATCAGGATTATGAGATTTATCTTTGGGGCCATAAATGGTACATTTATTGTGCTAATCCTAAAGTAAAAGGATCTGGAAACCTTTACAGATTTTATACCCATTGCCAAGTGCAATTCATTTTATAAAGTAATGTCTAAACTGATTTTGAGGAGGCCTTAGGCTATCTTGACTAATTTCATTACAATGGAATAGTTTGGATTCTTAAAAGGGAGATAGATCCAATATGCAAAAGGAATTGCGCTACAAATGATGTAATCTATTAATAAAAACTCACAACATTCATGCCTCGAGAAGGTTGTCCTATGTAAAGCCTACGATTGCATTGATTGGGAGTTTATTTTACTGATTTTGATTAAATTGGGTATGAATCCAGAGAATTACAGATGGATTATGGGATGTGTTAAGACAACAAAATTTGCAGTAATTATTAATGTCCTTCCATCAAAGTTCTTCTCGGCATACAGAGGATTGAGATAGGCATCTGCACTGTCACCTATACTTTTTTTGTTCATGGTTGATATTATCAGTAGGAAAGTGAAGGCTATTAAGTAAAATGGTATTATCAAGGGGGTTAAAGTTTTCTAGGCAGCAATGGCTGACGTATCTCATGTTTGTAGATGACTTACTCTTTGGGGAACATACCAATATGGAGGAATGGACAACCAGTGACAACTCTATAAAGGCTTTTGGGGCAGCTTCAGTTTTTATTATGAATGTGGCTAAATCCCTTCTCATACACAAGGCGATATGTACAACAAATTATAGGTTATCATTGACCTCTTTGGTGTGTCTTATAAGAATTTAGCTAACAATTTCACATACTTCAGGTTTATTCCAAAACCCAATGGATATAATAGGAATAGAGATTGGAATTGGCTCAATGACAAATTCAACATGAAACTAGATTATTGGACTCATAAGTGGATGTCTATGGGCGAAAGACTCATTATGTTTAAATTTGTTTCCCAGAATCGCCCCATCTATTAGATGCATCTTTTTATGATGCCAAAGGATATCCTCCATAGGATCCAATTGACCATGCGTATGTTCCTTTGGTATGGTGCTAACTTAGGTACTAAATCTATTAAAATTCATCTGCTTTGGTAGCCTCTCATTGCCATGCAGATTGATGAGGGGGGCTAGAGCATCATCGAACTTAGTAATTTTAACAAATCCCTTCTCATAAAAATATGTGCATAGAAGTTCGAGTATAAGTTATTTGGTATAGCATCATCTAAGTTAGATATCTATATGGCCAATATTTCACCTCTTGGATTATAAATGGTGTTAGGAGGAAAGTTCAGATGTCCTATATTTGGAGAATTATGTATCAAGTTATGCAAATAATTATGGGAAATGTGAGATGGGAGGTGGGGGATGGTTCATGGATACAGGTAAGTCTAGATTCCATTGTTCACATGTACGAAAAACATAACTTATCCTTACTATTCGTAAATCATTTGCACAGTATCCATATTTTGTTCTTGAAGTAGGGTATATGTCCGGGGACACAAAATTTAGATAGACAGGCTTGGAGGGAGGCTGAGGACATGGGACTACCTAATATATTTCACAAGGAATGGGAGTATTATACTAATGGTCTTAGACATACAAGGATCACCGTCACTACCAGTGAGGACCACATGTGATGGGTGGGTAAGCTAAAGAAGGGGAAACCAATGGTCAAAAACACAATTTGCAATTACTCACAGTGAACCGAGGACTTAAATTCTAAAAATTTTATAAAGAAATTTGGAAATCACATGCACCAAATAACGTTAAATGTTTTGGTTGGCTCACATTTCACAACTCGATATTTACATGGCATAATCTCCAAAGTAGAGGGTTCGAGAGTTTGGTTATATGCATTATGTGTAGGAAGGGTGAAAATGAGATTAATCATATGCTTATGGATTTTCCATATGCTAAGGATATATGGGATGGAGTGACGGGATATTATAACATACCAAACAAATTTTCCTTCACTAAATTGTCTCTACTATTTAAAGCATGGATAAAACACAGAAAGTAAATGGATCTTCCAATAGATGTTCTATGCACAACATGGAGGAGGCGTAATGCCATCATTTATTTGTAGAAAAATATTGAGAAACACAAGGATGTCATCCAGGCAGTGACATTTTTCAATGATCTTGGGCCAATGTAGAATAATAGAGGATATAGTGCCTTCATATCTAAGAAATTTTGGAAATATTTCACTGTGTGATTCTTTTATGGTGCAAGTGATAATAGAGAATATGGATGTTGTGTTTTAATTTATCTAGAAAATGATAAATACTTTCACTTGTAGTGGGAGGGAGGAAGAGGGACAAATAACATAGCTACAATAATTTCATTATGGGGATTGTTGTGTGCTACCAAGTGGCTACGTATTGACAAGATCCATATTTTCAGCGATGCAAAATGAAACATTGATTGGGTGAAGGGTAGCAATGATTTTAACCCTCCTATTCTAAATATTTTGATGGATCGCATGAAACTTTTGGTAAGAACTTTTCAGGATGTGAGTTTTGATCACTTATACAGAGAAAATAATGGGTTATTTGATTTAATTTTGAAAATATATATTGGTAGGTAGACACGGAAGTATTATTTGTATGCTTACGATAATGGATGGTTGATAAACCCATGTACCATTGACTATTCATAAGAGAATGAATGAACACAAAGTGCGATAGGTCAATGGAATATATATCGAATAGATAGGGAAATACACAAGTAGCACTGTTAGGGATAGTATATGAGTACAATAATTCATAATTTTGTGCACAACATTAGTATAAATTTGTTAGTGTCTTATTGAGCATTTTTAGCAAGAAAAACATTTTTGATAAATTTGTATTTTGATAATTTTTGAATGAGTGGGATGTAAAGTTGGGCTGAGCATAAGGAATGAAAGTTCGAGGACATGTGTACTACCTTTTATTAATATATGAAGTAGTTTTTTTCTACTCAAATAAAAAATCCAAATCCAAACAGAAATCTCAAATGTCAGCTCCCCTAGATATGGATACCGAAAATGATTAAATAGACCTCAAGTTTAGTTTTGGTATATTATAAAATATAAAAAAATGTTTCCAGATGTGGATATAAAAACTCGGTTTTCCTTATTAACATATCTTCTTTGTATTGCGTGGAACCCAAGGAAGTATTCACCAATCTCAATAGTATAGTGATGGAAGAGAATGTGAATAATAAGGAAAGGCATGAAAAAACAAAATATGAGATGTCATTGCCCCAACCTTGTTGGGAGATCGCAGTTTCTCCCATCTGAAGAGGTCACTGAGTCTCTCCATGAACACCAGCCTCATCCTCAAGAAGAAGAAGAAGAAGAGTAAGAGATGACAGAGAGAGTTTCTTCATCCATCACTTATTTCTAGACCCTGGGAAGGAGAGAGCGGTGCGATGACAAAGACAATAGAAAGCTTCCAAATATTTTAACATATTCACAATGAGCAAAAATATTATGCTAGATGTATAGTATTTCTATGATGAGATGGATGATATAAATTTGTTTATATTTCTAGTAGTCCAAACCCCTTTGGTAGTAAGTCAAGGATGATCCTTCTAGTCCCCGCTTTAGGGTGCTTGGTTTTATTTCTACTTCTAAATGCCCATTTATGGTAGTAACAACCCCTAAAATTATGAATTTGTATTTGATAGGTATTTAGGCATCTTGAGGTGTTATGTAAATGTATTGATCTCAATGTAAATATTAGCATACCTATGCTTTAGCACACCCATTATGTACCTCAAATGGTACCCTTACCAGATGTATGTCTCACACTTTTCTCAAGAATTATTAAAGATTATGTTACTCTCATTCATATTCAATTGGTGTTCTTTCCAATCCCATGATGATAGGCCATAGCTCTCTACCCCGTCATTTAGTGAATCAAAAATGTCTTGACCCAAGTAGATTTGTTAAAAGGGTGAATACAATTCCTTCTCTTGACATGGGGCGTTCTTCTTCAACAAAGAAGAATGTTAAAAACCTTGATAAAAAATGGTTAATTAATAATTTCATCGACCTTTTGCCTTTTTATAGCTCTGTTTTGGACTAGATATCTAATAATTTGGAAAATTATGAACCCGTTGATATTCTTTATAATGGAAAAGGCTATTATGATTTTATTTTTTACAACAAGGAAGATAGAGTACTAATCTTTAGGTCTAGGGCTTATTTGATGGGTTCAAGGGGAATTTTTCTCACCCAATGAACTCTATATTTCAATCCCAACATGATTTCTTATGTGCATGTATGGAGTAGATTGTTGTATCTTCCCATTATTTGTGAGGGTGATGTTATTTTAAAATCTACTAGAGACAAATTAGGCCACTATGTTACTTCTTCATAGGTCAAGGAGAATAACTTCTCATGTGCTAGAATTTAGGTTGAAATGGATTTTTCATAAGGATTCCATGAGGTGATTCAACTTGACATGAAGAGATGGAGAATATTCAAGCCTTGGATTATAAGCATGTCCCCTTTAAATGTAATAGTTTCCCAGAGTATGGGAACTTTGCGAAACTTTATCCTAAGGATTGAGTATCTCAACCACTTTTTATCCCAATTCCATCTTTTGAATCTAATGATAAGGAAGGAGAATTCAAATAAATTTCAAGAAAACATAAGAATCAGTTGTCTAAGAGGTCTCATCCTACCAACAGGTTTGGATTTTGATAGCCCTCTCCCTCTAGTTATATATTTGGAGCTTTCCATCTTTGAGGGCTGAAGACCAGGCTAAAGAAACCCAATATTATCCAACTCACTATTATGATGAGTGAATTCTAAATCAAATGCATTCATATACTAAGGAAAATGACAAAATCGTTTCTTTGGAAAACAAGGAAGAAGAAGTTGAAAGAGAGAAAGACGAGGTGGTCAACCTTTCCAACTCTTCTCCTTTCTATTACGATGTTAAAAAATCAATTCATGTTCTTCTCCTCCAATAACACTATGTACAAAAATTAAAACAAAAAAATCCAACATTCTTTTAAGTCTTTTGAATCTATTTGGGGTTCAATTTTACTAAAATCTTAAAAATATTTTGTTTTTTCATCACTTTGTACCAACTATGAGTGAGAATATTTTCCTATACACAATAAATATTATGTTTAAGCTCTAATATTTTCCTATACACAATAAATAGTATGTTTAAGCTCTAATATGTTTAGTAGTGGATTTCCCACTTTTTCAATTTAAATGTAAGAATTTTCATTCATTCAATACTCTTTAATTGTACGATCCTTATCCTTATGTAATTTTTTTATTAATACAAGTTTCCTATAACAATTTGAAAAAATAAAAGTAAAGAGCTAATTTTAAATATAAAACATTTCTCCAAAACCGTTTATTTATGAAAAAAAATATAAAATATCTGTCACATATACATACAGTGGGTTGGACTAGTGAAAATAAAAGTCGTCCAAAATAAGTTAAGTATGAAAAGAATAAATTAATCACCTATCCAAATCCAAACAAAAATCTCAAATGTCAGCTCCCTGGATATATATAGTGAAAATTATTAAATAGACCCCGAGTTTATTTTTGGTACACTATAAAAGATGAACAAACGTTTCAAGACATGGATATAAAAACTCGGCTTTCTTTTTAACGTATCTTCTATGTGGTGCGTGAAACCTAAGGAAAGATTCACCATTCTCAACAGTATAGTGATGGAAGCGAACGTGAATAAGAAGGCAAGGTATGAAAAAATAGAAGATGACATGGCATTGCTCCAACCACACATAATTTCTGGTGTGACATCACAGGTTCTCCTATCTGAAGAGGCTAGGGATTCTCTCTATGAAAACCAGCATCATTCTCAAGAATAAGAGGAAGAGACCATAGAGAGAGTTTCGTTATCGATCGATTATTTTCAAAGCCTCTGAAGGAGATAGTGGTGCGATGACAAAGACCATAGAAAGCTCCCAAATATTTTTTGGGAATATCATTTACGAGCATTTAACTTTGTAAAATATGCAGTAGTTACCAATATGCTCATTTTCTGTGACATATTATTTGTACTTTATAGGTGGTACTGTCTTGTTCCATTCTGACTCTATGGACCATAACAATGAAAACTCGACAATCATGCAAAAGGTGAAATCCCACAGGACTGATGCAGTCATCCAAATGACCATTATAGTCGAATGCGAAGCCAATTTTGTAGTCAGAAAAAACTTGTTCATAGCAGACCTTGGCATTAAGTTTATTCCCGACAGTGGATATTACAGTGTTGTGCGGACACCGAGTAGAAATAAACACAAGGTGCTACAAGTTGTTTCAGGGGGATTTCCATAAGAGATGGGCTATGAGGAATTTTGGCCGAGTGTGGAGAGGCTAAGGGAGAAATCCCTTATGAGAAGGTTGAAACATCTCAAAATGTCAGGGGTTCAAGTGAAGGTCTCGGTAGAGGAGGTTGGTTTCTTATCATAAAATATAGACCCAAGGTTAGTCTGCTACATAATGGTTCGTTGTGCTTCCATTTCCTCTATCAAGAGGATGCATAATTAATTTTGATAGAGTCATGGTTGAAGGAAGGGGGTTCTTGATACTTCAAATATGGAAAGCAAGCATTTACTCGATGGCTAACATTCCCAGGAAGTAACTATTTTTGGTTAAGCTTCTCAGTTTACCCCTGGAATTATGGAAAGAGGTGGTAGTAAAATATATTTCCATCTGTATTGGGAGGTTTTTTTTTTGGGACAGAGGCAACCTTGGTTAGCTCGATAAGAGACTCGCCTAGGTCATTATGGATTTGTATTTGGGGCGAGGGATGTTGGAGGACCTGGTGGTTAATTGGGATAATTTCGTAGTAAAACTATTAATTGACTATTGGGGAATACCCTTTAGGTGTCTTAAGTGCCACGAGATGGGTTATTTGCATGTTGTCTATCAATACTCTGGGCTCTCGAAGGGGGGATATGATGTCTGAGGGGCTAGTGAAGGATTGGACTACAACACTCGAACGTCATCAAAGTTTCATGAGGGACTCTCACCGATGATGCAGACTTCAGAGGATATGAATCAATGCGACAACTCACAAGGGAGTTGGACACATCTAGTAATTTGGTGTATGATAGTGATAAGAACTATAATCATATATCTTTTACTATTGATGATAACCTGAAAGCTATTTTGGAAGGCTATTTGAGTAATATGACTATTTTTAAGGGTATGTCGAATATATTGTTGGATACAGCGATTTATCTTTGTTTTACCATCCCCAGAGCAAGTCTCATGTCCTCCTTTTATGTTATATTTGAAGATAGCCATAAGCCATGTTCGATTTTTGTTAATGTGGGTTCTTATGAATTCTTTTTTGCATCTAGACCTATGTTTTCTTAGTCTCCTTCCACTGATAAGAAGGTAATTCTTAGTAGCCATTTAAACCATCCCTCACCCTTTCTGGGCCCTTTGTTATATCTTGAAAATCTAGGTAGGAGGCCAGGTTCCGATTGGGAGGGTAAGGTCATGAGGGCTTTGCCCATCCCCCTACTGAGTAGGTCCACTCTCACATTTGATTTTCCTATTCTCAATAACATGTTGTCAATTTTGGTAATTTACCGGTACACATAAATCCATTCAGGTCCACTATTTCTACCCCTAAGGAACGTAATGCTAGAAAATGTATATTATAGTCTATCTCTCTAGACTATGATATGGAATCATTACTCCATGATTCAGAGGATATGGTTCCCCTATATATAAATAGGTCGTTCTTTGTGCCTACTCGAAATTCAGGTAAATCCACATAACCTCCTTTCGTTTCACATAGGAAAAAACATATGTCGAGATAAAAGAAAGTATCGGACTGTAATCCCGATGATTTTTTGCTAACTTCAGATGATTATCTCTGTCTTGATGTCAATTTCACGGTCGAGGTGATTTGGAGTTCAATTTTTTAAAGTATCCGTCCCTATCCGTCCCTTGAGAGGGGATAAGTATGCTTCAATGGTTCCATCATGATCATTTTATCCTTAAACATGAGGGGTTTGGGAGCTAAATTAAAAATCATCTAATATGTACCAACCATATATGATTTTTCTACAAGAAACAGTTCGAGTATGAGAAAGCATGGAATTCTATGTTACAGATCTATCCTAGTTGGCATGTTTGTGCATCCAATGCTTGTCTATTCTCTGGAGGTTTGGGGGTAATGTGGAACCATAGATTACTAGAGTTAAATTATTTTCATTTCTTTGCAGACATTATCCTTACTGGTTATATGATGATATTGGGATAGAGAATCATATTCTGAAATATTTATGCTCCATATGTTGGTCGAAAAAACTTTTAGGACAGAGTGGTCAATTATGGGTTGTTGGGAATCAACTCTTTCCTCATGGCTGTGGATCTCAATTTTTCATTGGGGGAGGATGAGGTGTGGGGGGACAAGGCATGGGACGATCCCCTGAAAAATTTTAACAAAGGGAGGATGGAGGCATTTTCCATTTTTCATGTAATGCCAAATATACTGGCTCCCACATGGAGGAATGGCAAAACCGGGGAGGGAATATCCAAAAGGCTAGACATGTTCTTGCTAAGTCGAATCTCCTTAATAATATGAAGGAGATGAATTCTAGTACTATTAATTGGCACATGTCAGACCATCGGCAAATTATGATAACTTGGAATGTGATGGGGGGAAGGAGGGCTAACCCATTCAATTTCAATCCTCGGTGGCTTAAAATGGAGGAATTTATATATATGGTTAACAGGGTGTGGCGTATTCCCATCATTCTAACTGGCAGGTCTCCTATGATTACTTTCCATCGGAAAATCAAATGGCTAAAACTTGAGACTAGGAAATGGATTGTTATGAAGGAAAAGGAAGACTTAATTCTATTATTTCAAATCCATAACAATATTGAGAAATGATGTGATATTAATGATCCATTATGTTTCTTGGTGGACTATCGAGATAGAACTATCTCGCTAGAGGGGTGTAGGAGGGAAATTATGTAGGGGTTGGAACAAGAAATTGGAAAAAAGAGCTCAAAAACTTGGAAAAAGGCTATGGACAGGAACTCCAAATATTTTCATAGGAAATTTAACCTCAAGAAGTAAAAAAAATCATTAAATAGATCAATGATGTGGATAGGAATATCTATACTTCACAAGGCTCCTTGGAATCAGCAGTTGTGAGACATTTTGATGGGATTTTCTCTACGTGGATGCATCAATATGTGGATCAAGCCCCATTTATTGATATGATTCCATAATTATTGTTGTAGGAGGATAATATTAATTTTATTAGATTGACATACAACGAGGAACTAGTGGCCACTTTGATGGATTATGTGAAGGACAAAAGTCCTAGGCCGGATGACGGAAACAAAAATGAAAGTCGCCCCTAAGGTGAGGTGTTCTACTGTAGTCACTCTGTCAGCATTTCCTTTCCATTAACTTAGTTTACCTCCACGTGGCCTTCTTTATTTTCTCAGAATTTTATTTATAAAATTCGAGGAATTTGATAAATAAACATTATCAACAAACCTTGGAATTAAATTATATCTTTGAACCTTATATTAATAGCTCGATACTTTTTGAACAAATAATTTTTTAATAGACCTTTGGTTCCGGGCCCACATATATAATCAATGGCCAATCAAATGCTCGCACCATACCTTGGTTATCCTTCGCGCATCTTCCTCATATGACCACCGTCCGATGGCTCCCCTCCAAATCGATGGCACTCAACAATATCGTGCGGCCTCCTTGGTCGAACATTAACGTGCAATGGCACGCAATGATAGTGGTTTTCATGGGTCCGCCTTTTCCACGTGTCGAATACTCTATGGAATCGCTCGCAATTGGGGAATACCACTTGCTCCACTTCCGGTTTCGGAATAGTGATCAACCAAAGGTTAAGTCGGTTTATGTTATCCAGGTATTCACTAACTTGGTTCTGGCCTTGGTTCAGGATTCAATTGGCAACAAACAATCTATCTCTCTTACGACATAATTTTACTATTGTTAGAATAGAGTTAACTGACCACGATCATGCACAGACCTCATCTGCGGTTGAGATGAAATTCGATGGAGCTTGTTCGGATAATTGAGGGGACCAATAGACAAAGGGATGTAGGATCTATACAATAGTTCAATTCAGAATTATGTAAACAGAGAGTCCAATCACCTCATTGTTAAACAAATTTCCTCACAAACTTCAATTCAAGACAAATTGAAAATCAACGAGAACTGGAATTCATTCAACTGGAAGAAATTGTTAACACACAGATTTTATTGCAAAAATATCCCTCCTCTTCTTTTTCTTCCCCTTAATACATACGAGGGATACAATTTATATACATTAAAATGCGTCTCTTCGGTTCCTCTGTGAGGACTGTTTATAAAATCAACAGCCTAATTATAATAATTCAACTAACTGAAACATGACAGATGGATCAAATCTAACTATTCGACTTCTACAAATTCTAAATAATCTAAATGAAGCAGTCAGCTGAGGTATTGATACCTAGCTGTTACAATTCAAATATTTTCAAACCCTCCTAGCCACAACATGTGGACAAAACCTCCTACATTGCTGGCTAGTGTCTAATGCCCTTGCTTCAGACTCTCGAGGGAAAATTTCTTCATGGGCTCTTGTCCATGAACTCTTCCACTGATCTACCTATCTTCTGCAACATTCCTTCAGTCATCCAAGTGGCATCTTCCTATGGCTTATCCTTCCATTTGATTAAGTATTGGAAGTACTCTTGTCCTTTGTTCTTCTTGAACACTCTTTTGTCCAATATCTTCTCTGGTTGCAATGGTTGCGCTGGAGGTAGTTGCTCTTTCCACTCAATCCATTCCTTCTCTGCTAATCTTTCTTCTTCACCATCATCTTCATACTTGTACAAATCTGCAACATTAAAAATGGGAGATATTCCAACATCAGGTGGTAATTCAATCTCATAAGAATTTGCAGAAAAATTTCTAAGTATGCATGGCCCAATCTTTTTGAACTTCAGTTTATTGTACTGCTTCTTTGGGAATCTCTCCTTTCTCAAGTGCACCAAAACTAGATCTCCTACTTCAAAATGAACTTCTTTTCTGCTCAATTCTGCTCTGCTTTTGTATCTGATGTTGCTACCTTGTAGTTGTTGTTTCACTTGTTCATGTATGGCCTGGATCTCTGAAGAAAATTCTTCACCATCAGCACTTCTCATCTCTGCCCTTCCCAGATCTCTTAACTCTGATATTCCCCTCGGGTGCATTCCATAGAAAATATGGAATGGGCTCTACCCTGTGCTTCTATTCGGTGAGTCATTATATGCATATTCTTCGTGGGGAAAAATATGGTCCCACTGCTTGGGATGCTCTCCTGCAAGACTTCTCAACAAATTTCCTAGACTCCTATTCACTACCTCAGTTTGTCCATCAGTCTGAGGATGATAAGTTGAGCTTAAACTCAGTTTGGTACCAATTTTCTTCCACAGTTTCCTCCAAAAATGACCCACAAATATGGTGTCTCTGTCTGAAACAATACTCTTGGGCAACCCATGCAATCTAACAACTTCTTTGAAAAACAAGTTAGCAACATGGGTGGCATCACTAGTTTTATAGCATGGAATAAAATGTGCCATTTTGGAGAATCTATCCACTACAACAAAGACTGCATCATTCCCTCTCTGAGTCTTGGGAAATCCTAGAACAAAATCCATACTTACCATGTCCCAAGGCCTGTCTGGAATAGGCAAGGGAGTGTACAATCCTGCATTCTGGCTCCTTCCTTTAGCATATTGACAGATTTTGCAATTCTTCACAAACTTGTCCACTTCTGTTCTCATCTTGGGCCAGTAATAAAAGTGACTCAGCTGCTCATAAGTTTTATCAGTACCAAAGTGTCCAGCAAGTCCACCACTATGCTTCTCCTTGATCAAATTTTCTCTCATGGAACATTTTGGTACACACAGTTGGTTTCTTCTGAATAGTAAGTCCTCCTGCAAGAAATAATCCAGCCACTGGCTTCTATCTGTTAGAACAGGATTACAACATGCCTCAAATGCTTCCTTAAAATCTGAATATGTTTTATACAATTCTTTGAGAAAATCAAACCCTACAACTTCAAAATTAGTTTCTTGAACAAGCATGTGCCTCCTACTCAAAGCATCAGCTACTTTATTTGCTTGGCCACTTATGTGTTTCAAAACAAAGTTAAAACCTTGGAGATACTCAACCCACTTGGCATGCTTATGATTTAACTTGGGCTGCTTTACAATATACTGCAAAGCATGATTATCAGAATATAGTACAAATTATTTTGACATCAGATAATGCCTCCACTTTTTCAGTGCCTAAACAATTGCATAGAATTCCTTCTCATAAGAGGAATACTTCCTTCTGGTGTCATTCAGCTTTTCACTGAAATAGGCTACAGGCCTATCATCCTGACTCAACACAGCTCCAATGGCCTCCCCACTGGCATCACACTTTACTTGAAATGGTTTAGTAAAATCAGGCAGAATCAAAACAGGCTTCTCAGTTATCTTTTGCTTCAAAAGTTTAAAGTTTCTTTCTGCTTCAGCAGTCCACTTAAATGGTTGTTTGCTCTTCTTTATTGTCTCAATGATGGGTGCATTAATCTTACTGAAGTTTCTTATAAACTTTCTGTAAAAACTGACAAGTCCATGGAAAATTCTTACCTCAAAAACATTCCTGGGTGAAGGCCACTCCACAATTGCCTTAACCTTCTCTGGGTCCATCTTCAATCCTTCTGCAGAAACAACAAAACCAAAATACACCAACTCTTCCTTCATGAATGAGCATTTCTTTAAGTTTATCAGCAGTTTCTCTTGGTGCAGCTTCTTCAAGACATGATTAAGATGCCTTAAATGTTCTTCTTTAGTTCTGCTGAAAACTAATATATCATCCAGATACACTATCACAAATTTACCAATGAATTCTTTCAATACTTCATTCATAAGTCTCATAAAAGTGTTAGGTGCATTTGACAACCCAAAAGGCATTACCATCCATTCATACAGTCCTTCATTTGTTTTAAAGGAAGTTTTCCACTCATCACCCTCTCTTATTCTAATCTGATGATATCCACTTTTCAAATCTATCTTTGAAAAATATTTAGCACCACTCAAACAGTCCATTAAATCCTCAACTCTGGGCAAAGGGAATCTGTACCTGATTTTTATCTTATTGATCGCTCTGGAATCAGTACACATTCTCCAGCCTCCATCTTTCTTTGGGCTCAATACTGATGTTACTACACATGGACTCAAACTTTCTCTGATCAGCCCCTTGTCCACCAATTCTTGTACTTGTCTCCTGATTTCCTCATTTTCTGTGGGAGTCATTCTGTAGGCTGCCTTATTTGGCAGATTTGAACCAGGGATAAAATCTATCTGATGGCTGATCTTTC
Source organism: Pinus albicaulis (assembly GCA_034641835.2). Lineage (NCBI taxonomy): Eukaryota > Viridiplantae > Streptophyta > Pinopsida > Pinales > Pinaceae > Pinus > Pinus albicaulis. Next base: position 849,067,674 of record CM076576.1, read on the forward strand.
TCACAGGTGGCAACTCATTAGGTAAATCATCCACAACAATGTCACAATAATTGTCTAACATCTCTTGGATTTCTATTGGAAAATCAGAAATCTTTGTAGAAGTAAGAACTACCTTAGGTTTGAAAACTAAAGCAAAACTTACCTCTTCTTCTTCTATCTGCTGCAGATATTCCTTCCCGCTCAGCAACAAGGTCTTTGGATCAATCACTCTGCTGGATGGCTCTCCTTCTTCCATGGGTATCAATGTATGGTGTACCCCATCCTTGAAGAACTTGTAAGTGTTCTTCTTGCCATCATGCACTACTGTTCTATCAAATTTCCAAGGTCTACCCAGCAGTATATGACACACATCCATGGGCATTACATCACACAGGACCCTATCTTTATATTTTCCCATTTGCAGCTCTATCTCACACTATTCTCTTACAACCAGCTGGTGCCCTTTATGCAGCCAGGACACCCTGTAGGGAGTTAGATGCTCCCTTGTCTTCAAATTCAACTTCTCTATCACCTCAGTGGAAACCAGATTGTCTATGCTGCCACTATCAATGACTAGCTGGCAGTATTTCCCTTGGACTTTGCATATGCTCCTAAACAAAGTCTTCCTTTGTGCAGGCTCAATGACCTCTTTGGTTTGCTTCAACAAGACCTTGTTAACCACTAAGAACTCTCCCCTCTCTGGTAGAATTTCTTCTTCAATTTCTGCCTCTTCTCCAACCTGGGAAACAACAACATTTCTTGGACCAGCACCCACATTCTCTGGACACTCATACTGCTTATGTCCCACTTGCTGACATCTATAGCACCTCAATTCTCTACCTCTGCCTCTGTCTCTGCCTCCTCTTCCTTTTCCTCTGTAAGAACCCCTTCTGCCCCTTGCATCATCCTCTGTAGATGCATTCTGAGGTGAGCTACTGTTAGCTCCATCCCTGGGTGTAGTAGGCTTTCCTTTACCACCCTGACTTCCCTTTCCATGGAAAGTACCTCTATTCTTGGTAGAATGTTTCCTCAGGAGTTTCTCCTCTTCTTTCAAGGCCATATGGTAGGCCTCTTCCACTGTCTTGGGATACAGAAGACCAATCTCATCTTGGATCTCCAACTTGAGACCATTCACATATCTGGCAATCTTCTCTGGAGTGTCTTGAAATTTCCCAGCTCTTATGCACACTCTGTAGAATTCCTCTGTGTATTCTTTTACTGTCAGCAACCTCTGTCTCAGGTTCTGCATTTTCCTATACAATGTCAGCTAATAATCACTAGGCAAGAATTTACCTTTTAATTTAGCCATCATTCTGGTCCAGCTTTTGATAGGTTGCTTTCCAACTCTCCTCCTTTCTGCCTACACTCCATCCCACCGAAGTGCAGCATGCCCTTTCAGCTTTGTCACTACAAACTTGACCTTTTTATCTTCGCTTATTTCTTCATAGTCGAAGCACTTGTTCATTTCATTAATCCAATCCACCATCTCCTTTGGATTCAATCCTCCTGCAAAATTTGATACTTCAATCTTGGGCTTAACTGCAAACCCCATAACAGTTTTGAGGAGCCTCAAGTCAGGAGGAATCTCAATATTTTCTTCAGCTTCTTCTATTTCAGGTTCGCTGATGTCTTCAGGATCTCTGGTCTGTCTTCGCTCCATGGCATCCATTCTAGCCCCGAACCTCTGCAAAATCTTCAACACTTCTGCATTGGCAACAGGTCTCCTTCTGACAGCACCTCTACCAACTCGGATTGCCATGTCAGTTCTTTGCAAAAAAAACTTAAAAACAACTCAAAAACGCTCTGATACCACAAATGACGGAAACAAAACTGAAAGTCACCCCTAAGGAGAGGTGGTCTACTGTAGTCGCTCTGTCAGCATTTCCTTTCCATTAACTTAGTTTACCTCCACGTGGCCTTCTTTCTTTTCTCGGAATTTTATTTATCAAATTCGAGGAATTTGATAGGTAAACATTATCGACAAACCTTGGAATTAAATTATATCTCCGAACCTTATATTAGTAGCCTGATACCTTATATTAATAAACATTATCGACAAACCTTGGAATTAAATTATATCTCCGAACCTTATATTAGTAGCTCGATACTTTTTGAATAAATAACTTTTTAATAGACCTTGGTTTCGAGCCCACATATATAATCGATGGCCAATCAAATTCTCGAATCGTACCTTGGTTATCCTTCGCGCATCTTCCTCATACGACCATTGTTTGATGGCTCCCCTCCAGATCGACGGCGCTCAGCAATATCGCGCGGCCTCCTTGGTCGAACATTAACGTGCGATGGCGGGCAATGATAGTGGTTTTCGTGGGTCCGCCTTTGCCACGTGTCGAATACTCTATGGAATCGCTCGCAATTTGGGAATACCGCTTGCTCCACAAAAGCAGTGCGATATGGGCAGGCGGGTTTCGCAAATCTACTTCTGGTTTCGGAACAGTGATAAACCAAAGGTTAAGTCGGGTTACGCTATCCCGGTATTCACTAACTCGGGTCTGGCCTTGGTTCAAGATTCAATTGGAAACAAACAATCTATCTCTCTTACAACAGAATTTTACTATTGTTAGAATAGATTTAACTGACCACGATCATGCATAGACCTCGTCTGCAGTTGAGATTATATTTGACAGAGCTTGTTCAGATAATTGAGGGGACTAGTAGACAGAGGGATGCAGGATCTATACAATAGTTCAATTCGCAATAATGTACGCAGAGAGTCCAATCACCTCACAGTTAAACAAATTTCCTCACAAACTTCAATTCAATACAAATTGAAAATCAACGAGAACTGGAATTCATTCAACCGGAAGAAAATGTTAACACACATATTTTATTGCAGAAATCTCCCTCCTCTTCTTTTTCTTCCCCTCAATACATCTGAGGGATACAATTTATATACATTAAAATGTGTCTCTTTGGTTCCTCTGTGAGGACCTTTTAGAAAATCAAAAGCCTAATTACAATAATTCAACTAACTGAAACATGACAGATGGATCAAATCTAACTATTCGACTTCTACAAATTCTAACTAATCTAAATGAAGCAGTCAGCTGAGGTATTGATACCTAGCTGTTACAATTCAAATGTTTTCAAACCCTCCTAGCCACAACATGTGGACAAAACCTCCTACATTGCTGGCTAGTGTCTAATGCCCCTGCATCATCAGATGCCTAGGGGGTTGAACTATTTATCTCTTTTAAGGAGATGATGCTCTAAGCTTTAGATAACATGGCAAAAGAAATTAGGATTACGAGATTTATCATTGGGGCCATAAATGGTACATTTATTGTGCTAATCCTAAAGTAAAAGGATCTGGAAACCTTTACATATTTTATACCCATTTCCAAGTGCAATTCATTTTATAAAATAATGTCTAAACTGATTTCGAGGAGGCCTTAGACTATCTTGACTAATTTCATTACAAAGGAATAGTTTGGATTATTCAAAGGGAGACAAATCCAATATGCAATAGGAATTGCGCTATAGATGATGTAATATATTAATAAAAACTCACAACATTCATGCCTCGTGAAGGTTGACCTATGTAAAGCCTACGATTGCATTGATTGGGAGTTTCTTTTACTGATTTTGATTAAATTGGGTATGAATGCAGAGAATTACAGATGGATTATGGGATGTGTTAAGACAAAAAAAATTGCAGTAATTATTAATGTCCTTCCATCAAAGTTCTTCTCAGCATACAGAGGATTGAGATAGGCATCTGCACTGTCACCTATACTTTTTTTGTTCGTGGTTGATATTATCAGTAGGAAAGTGAAGGCTATTAGGTAAAATGGTATTATCAAGGGGGTTAAATTTTTCTAGGCAGAAATGGCTGACGTATCTCATGTTTGTAGATGACTTACTCTTTGGGGAACACACCAATATGTAGGAATGGACAACTAGTGACAACTCTATAAAGGCTTTTGGGGCAACTTCATCTATTATTATGAATGTGGCTAAATCCCTTCTCATACACAAAGGGGAGATTTACAACAAAGTATAGGTTATCATTGACCTCTTCGGTGTGTCTTATAAGAATTTAGCTAACAATTTCACATACTTCAGGATTATTCCAAAACCCAATGGATATAATATGAATAGAGATTGTAATTGGCTCATTGACAAATTCAACATGAAACTAGATTTTGGACTCATAAGTGGATGTCTATGGGTGAAAGACTCATTATGCTTAAATTAGTTTCCCAGAATCTCCCCATCTATTAGATGCATCTTTTTATGATGCCAAAGGATATCCTCCATAGGATCCAATTGACCATGAGTATGTTCCTTTGGTATGGTGCTAACTTAGGTACTAAAGCTATTAAAATTCATCTGGTTTGGCGGCCTATCTTTGCCATGCATATTGATAAGGGAGGCTAGGCAATCATCGAACTTAGTAATTTTAACAAATCCCTTCTCATAAAAATATGTGCATAGAAGTTCGGGTATAAGATATTTGTTCTAGCATCATCTAAGTTAAATATCTATATGGCCAATATTTCACCTGGTGTTAGGAGGAAAGTTCAGATGTCCTATATTTGGAGAAGTATGTATTAGGTTATGCAAATACTTATGGGAAATGTGAGATGGGAGGTGGGGGATGGTTCATGGATACAGGTAAGTCTAGATTCGATCGTCCACATGTACGAAAAACATACCTTATCCTTACAATTCTTAAATCATTTGCACAGTATCCATATTTTCTTTTTGAAGTAGGGTATATGTCTAGGGACACAAAATTGAGACAGACAGGCTTGGAGGTCGGCTGAGGACATGGGACTACCTAATAAATTTCACAAGGAATGGGAGTATTATACGAATGGTCTTGGACATACAAGGATCACCCTCACTAACAGTGAGGACCACATGTGATGGGTGGGTAAGCTAAAGAAGGGGAGCCAAATGGTAAAAAACACAATTTGAAATTGCTCACAGTGAACCGGCAACTTAAAGTCTAAAACTTTTATCAAGAAATTTGGAAATGACATGCACCAAATAACATTAAATGTTTTGGTTGGCCCACGTTTCACAACTCAATATTTACGTGGAATAATCTCCAAAGTAGAGGGTTCGAGAGGTTGGTTATATGCATTATCTGTAGGAAGGGTGAAAATGAGATTAATCATATGCTTATGGATTTTCCATATGCTAAGGATATATGGGATGGAGTGACGGGATATTATAACATACCAAACAAAGGTTCCTTCACTAAATTGTCTCTACTATTTAAAGCATGGATAAAACACATAAAGTAAATGGATCTTCCACTAGATGTTCTATGCACAATATGGAGGAGGCGTAATGCCATCATTTATTTGTAGAAAAATATTGAGAAACATGAGGATGTCATCAAGGCAGTGACATTTTTCAATGATTTTGGGCCAATGTAGAATAATAGAGGATATAGAGCCTTCATATCTAAGAAAATTTGGAAATATTTTACTGTGGGATTCTTTTATGGTGCAAGTGCTAATAGAGAATATGGATGTTGTGTTTTAATTTATCTAGAAAACGATAAATACTTTCACTTGTAGTGGGAGGGAGGAAGAGAGACAAATAACATAGCTAAAATCATTGCATTATGGGGATTTTTGTGTGCTACCAAGTGGCTACGTATTGACAACATCCATATTTTCAGCGATGCAAAACGAATCATTGATTGGGTGAAGGGTAGCAATGATTTTAACCCTCCTATTATAAATAGTCTGATGGATCGCATGAAACTTTTGGTAAGAAATTTTCAGAACGTGAGTTTTGATCACTTATACGGAGAACATAATGGGTTAGTTGATTTAATTTCGAAAATATGTATTGGTAGGTAGACAAGGAAGCATTATTTTTATGCTTACGATAATGAATGGTTGATCAATCCATGTACCATTGACTATTCATAAGAGAATGAATGAACACAAAGTGCAATAGGTCGATGGAATATATATCGAAGAGATAGGGAAATACACAAGTAGCACTGTTAGCGATAGTAGATGAGTATAAGAATTCATAATTTTGTGCACAACATTAGTATAAATTTGTTAGTGTCTTATTGAGCATTTTTAGCAAGAAAAACATTTTTGATAAATTTGTATTTTGATAATTTTTGAATGAGTGGGATGTAAAGTTGGGTTGAGCATAAGGAATGAAAGTTCGAGGACATGTGTACTACCTTTTATTAATATATGAAGTAGCCTTTTTTTCTACTCAAAGAAAAAATCCAAATCCAAACAGAAATCTAAAATGTCAACTCCCCTAGATATGGATACCGAAAATGATTAAATAGACCTCGAGTTTAGTTTTGGTATATTATAAAATATAACAAAATGTTTCCAGACGTGGATATAAAAACTCGGTTTTCCTTCTTAACATATCTTCTCTATATTGCGTGGAACCCAAGGAAGTATTCACCACTTTGAAAAGAATAGTGATGGAAGAGGATGTGAATAAGAAGGAAAGGCATGAAAAAACAAAATATGAGATGTCATTGCCCCAACCAGACATAAATTTTTTTGGGAGATCGCAGTTTCTCCCATCTGAAGATGTCACTAAGTCTCGCCATGAACACCAGCCTCATCCTCAAGAAGAGGAAGAGATGATAGAGAGAGTTTCTTTATCCATCGATTATTTCTAGAGTCTGGGAAGGAGAGAGTGGTGTGATGACAAAGACAATAGAAAGCTTCCAAATATTTTACCATATTCACGATGAGAAAAAAAATTATGTTTGATGTATATTACTCGGCTATGATGATATGGATGATATAAAATTGTTTATATTTCTAGTAGTCCAAACCCCTTTGGTAGTAAGTCAAGGATGATACTTCTAGTCCCCGCTTTAGGGTGCTCGGTTTTATTTATACTTCTAAATGCCCCTTTATGGTAGTAACAACCCCTAAAATTATGAATTTGTATTTGATAGGTATTTAGGCATCTTGAGGTGTTATGTAAATTTATTGATGTCAATGTAAATATTGGCATACCTATGCTTTAGCACACCCATTATGTACCCCAAATGGTACCCTTACCACAAGCATACCCATTGTGTTCATTAGCATACCTATGCTTTAGCACACCCATAATGTATACTAACATAGCTAAAATCATTGCATTATGGGGATTTTTGTGTGCTACCAAGTGGCTACATATTGACAAGATCCATATTTTCGATGATGCAAAAGGAATCATTGATTGGGTGAAGGGTAGCAATGATTTTAACTCTCTTATTCTAAATATTTTGATGGATCGCATGAAAATTTTGGTAAGAACTTTTCAGAATGTGATTTTTGATCACTTATATAGAGAATAGAATGGGTTAGTTGAATTAATTTCGAAAATATGTATTGGTAGGTAAACAAGGAAGTATTATTTTTATGCTTACGATAATGGATGGTTGATAAATCCATGTACCATTGACTATTCATAAGAGAATGAATGAACACAAAGTGAAATAGGGTGATGGAATATATATCTAAGAGATAGGGAAATACACAAGTAGCATTGTTAGCGATAGTAGATGAGTAGAAGAATTCATAATTTTGTGCACAACATTAGTATAATTTGTTAGTGTCTTATTGAGCAATTTTAGCAAGAAAAACATTTTTGATAAATTTTTATTTTGATAATTTTTGAATGAGTGGGATGTAAAGTTGGGTTGAGCATAAGGAATGAAAGTTCGAGAAAATGTGTACTACCTTTTATTAAGATATGAAGTAGTTTTTTTTTCTGCTCAAAGAAAAAATCCAAATCCAAATAGGAATCTCAAATGTCAGCTCCCCTGGATATGGATACCGAAAATGATTAAATAGACCTCGAGTTTAGTTTTGGTATATTATAAAATATAAAAAAATGTTTTGAGACGTGGATATAAAAACTCGGCTTTGCTTCTTAACATATCTTCTCTATATTGCGTGGAACCCAAGGAAGTATTCACCACCCTCAAAAGTATAGTGATGGAAGAGAATGTGAATAAGAAGGAAAGGCATGAAAAAATAAAATATGAGATTTCATTACCCCAACCAGACATAATTTTTTTTGGGAGCTCGCAGTTTCTCCCATCCGAAGAGGTCACTGAGTCTCTCCATGAGCACAAGCCTCATCCTCAAGAAGAAGAAGAGGAGGAAGAGATGACAGAGAGAGTTTCTTCATCCAACAATTATTTCTAGAGCCTGGGAAGGAGAGAGTGGTGCGATGACAAAGACAATAGAAAGCTTCCAAATATTTTACCATATTCACGATGAGAAAAAAATTTATGCTTTATGTATAGTATTGGGCTATGATGGGATGGATAATATAAATTTTTTTATATTTCTAGTAGTCCAAACCCCTTTGGTAGTAAGTCAAGGATGATCCTTCTAGTCCCCAGTTTAGGGTGCTTGGTTTATTTCTACTTCTAAATGCCCCTTTATGGTAGTAACAACCCCTAAAATTATGAATTTGTATTTGATAGGTATTTAGGCATCTTGAGGTGTTATGCAAATGTATTGATCTCAATGTAAATATTGGCATACCTATGCTTTAGCACACCCATTATGTACCCAAAATGGTACCTGTTGGGTCGTTAATACGCCCACTTCTTAACACTTATTTCATCCATTTTCACTCTTCTTAATCATGTCATTTATTATAATTTATTATATAAATCCATTTTATAATGATTTATGCTCTTATGGATGAATATTATTTCTTCTCCTTTATTTTTAATAAATTGATAATTACTATGCATAATTTTATCAATGATGGTTTATTAATATATTTTGTAATATCACTCACCATTTTAGCCTCCAAGATATTTTCCAGATTGCAGATTTGATTTCCAAATCATCATGAAATATTCCAACTCAGAAATTCGCTGGAATAAGAAGTGACAGTTTTGCGGTTGAGATTCTGAGCAAATGAAGAAGAATCTGGAAAATCTGGAACATGGGTTTTGTCCAGAATGGGCCTAGTTAACTTTAATGTAGAACGGTTTGCCCAAATTCAGCCTGTATTGAGAGAAATGAAGGGTTATTTGAGTACAATTTTCTCAGATTTGTTGTTGCGGCCGTCCTCCAAATCTCAGCTGCAAAGCCAAATTCTCCTTGCTCTTGTTGAAAGATTGTTGGAAATGTATTTTCTGGTTGATCAAGTTGTTGGGAACAATCCAATATTGTTATGGGAGATCATACTTGCTATTTAATTTCTCCTCCTTCTGATTATAAAAGGAGAAGCATGTATTGCTATTGGAGAGACTTTTCTTGGTGTAATTTGCAGAATTGTGCATCGACTCTTGTTAAGAGAGTACGAGATGTTTGTAAACATTATTCATGCCTGATTAATAAAAGAGTTTGTTCTCGTTCCAGCGTTTCACCAGTGGTTGAGGGCCCGACCCTGGTGGAATCGTTCTGCTATTTGTATTTCTATTCTTTAATTACTGTTGTGTGATAATCGTGTTTGGTTTCATTATGATTTCAAAGTTAATTATTGAATTGCTTATTGTATTTTTTGTTCATTTCACGTTTTTGTTCCATTTCTGTTCATTACTTATTCATAGTCTTTGATTAGCAAACAGATGAGTTGTAGTTACATGCTGTTGTTCCTTTTCAGATTGCGTTTATTTTAAGTTGCTTTCATTGAATCTACTTTCGTTTCAATTACTTTAATATCTCCAACTGTAGAGGATAGAGGATTTTGTGTCCAAGTCCCCAGATTGGTTATCTTGCATCGATTTCTAAGGGAAAGAGTTATTGCTACTGTATCCCTGATCGATGTCTTGCAGCTTGATTTAGTTAAGGTTTCAATTTATGTTATTGCAATTAGATTCATTTACAAGTATTTGTTTATTCTTGAATTTAGAACGCTATACTACATCTCGCACAGCATTGCTCTTGATGAATTGTAGCCTCAAACAGAGTACACTCTTGAAATAAAAAGTCGCTCCTGGATTGATAATTAATGTGAGATAAATAGGTGTTAAAAAGATACCTTTTTATGCCTCGACATTTTGGCGCTGTTGCCGGGGAGAGTGTATGCCATTTAGAAAGAGTGATGCATATTTAATTTTTTTTCTACTTGGGAAGAATTGGGTATTAAAGATGGAAGGTAAGAACCTGTGCACTGAGCAAGAAACACACTTGTTCACTGGCCCACTTCACAGCAGAATTGAGTGAAAGCTTAAGGTAGGAATGAATGCTTGCGTTTTTTTGAATTTTAGAGGTAGAATTTTTTTTTAAAAATCTTGTAATTCCACTTGAGTGGTGATGTAAGCACCACCCATTTCACTAACCAATTGACAGGAACATTGGAAGGAGGATCCTTAAAGAAACACCTGAAGAACATCTTCTATTATGGTAAGAAATGGCTCACATTGCAACTTTTGAATTCCCTATCAAAGATCTAGGAGGAGTGACACAAATGCACATAATTCCCCCATTGTCTCTACCAAATTTTCATGGTTTGACAAATGAAGATCCAGATACATTCTTGTTTGAGTTTGAAATACTTTGTAGAGGATATGATTATTGTACTAACGATCAAAGATTGAAAGTGTTTCCTCTTACTCTAAAAGGAGCAGCTCTACGATGGTTCATGAGCCTAGGTGGGAACTGCATCCAAACATGGGAGGATGGAGAAAAATGGATGATTATTGAATTTCCTTTGTAACATTATAATTCCTTGACTCTTGTGAGCAAAGAGAAATTGATGTAAAAGCTATTCATGCTTTATTAATACAAAGAGGCATTCTCGTTCCATTTCTCAAGCTCTACAGTAGTCCAGCGGCGCTTTCACCGGCGGTTGAGGGCCCGACCCTGGTGGAGCAATCCGCTGTTTGTATTTCTATTTCTTTATTTTCTGTTGTGTGGAAGTGTGTTTACTGCTTATTTCGATTACAGAGTTAATTGATTTCTTTGAATACAGATCCATTAACGAATTACATTACTATCTACTTTGTTGTTCATTTATTCTGCTATCATTACGAAAGCCTTGTTGTTCTGTATTCGACTCTAAGTTATTATTCTTTGTGATTGATTGATTTTCAGTATTGGCCAGTGATAGATTAAAGTATTTAGATTAGTGAAGTTCACAATTGTTGTTTAAATCATCTTGCTGTTCCATTTCTAGTTACTGCTTATTTCTGATTCATAGCTTTAGCAGTTTGGTTACAGTTGTTGTGTATGCGTAGGAGTTACAAGTTGTTGTTCCTTTTTAAGTCTTTACAGTTCCTTTCAGTTACTTTCACCAACACGAAGATTGAGTTTGCTTTCATTTTTATTGCTTTAAGATCACCAACTGTAGAGGATAGAGGTTATTGCTTCCAAGTCCCCAGATTGGTTATCTTGCATCGATTTCTAAGGGAAAGAGTTATTGCTACTGTATCCCTGATCGATGTTCTGCAAGATTGAAGTAGTTTAATCTTTCCATTCATGTCATTGTAATTAGGTTTATTTTCAAGCATTTGTTACTTTTGTTTTAGTTACTTTATACTACATCTTCACATCATTGCTCTTGGATAAATTGCTGCCTTAGACTGAGTACACTCTTGAAATAAAAAGTCACTCTCGGATTGATAATTAATGTGAGGTAAATAGGTGTTAAAAAGATACCTTTTTATGCCTCGACAGTACCCTTACCATATGTATGTCTCACACTTTTCTCAAGAATTATTAAAGATGATGTTACTCTCATTCATATTCAATTAGTGTTCTTTCTAATCCCATGATGGTAGGCCATAGCTCTCTACCCCGTCATTTAGTGAATCAAAAATGTCTTCACCCAAGTAGATTTTTTAAAAGGGTGAATACAATTCCTTCTCTTGACATGGGGCTTTCTTCTTCAACAAAGAAGAATGTTAAAAACCTTGAGAAAAAATGGTTAACTGATAATTTCATCGGACTTTGGCCTTTTTATAGCTCTGTTTTGGACTAGATATCTAATAATTGGGAAAATTATGAACTCGTTGGTATTCTTTATTATGGAAAAGGCTATTATGCTTTTATTTTTTACAACAAGGAAGATAGAGATCTAAACTTTAGATCTTGGGCTTATTTGATGGGTTCAAGCGGAATGTTTCTCACCCAATGAACTCTATATTTCAATCCCAACATGATTTCTTATGTGCATGTATGGAGTAGATTGTTGTGTCTTCCCCTTATTTGTGAGGGTGATGTTATTTTAAAATCTACTAGAGACAAATTAGGCCACTATGTTACTTCTTCATAGGTCAAGGAGAATAAATTCTCATGTGATAGAATGTAGGTTGAAATGGATTTTTCAAAAAGATTCCATGAGGTGATTCAACTTGACATGAAGAGTTGGAGAATATTCAAGCCTTGGATTATAAGCACGTCTCCTTTAAATGTAATAGTTTCCCAGAGTATGGGAACTTTGTGAAAAGTTATCCTAAGGATTGAGTATCTCAACCACTTTTTATCCCAATTCCATCTTTTGAATCTAATGATAAGGCAGGAGAATTCAAACAAATTTCAAGAAAACATAATAATCAGTTGTCTAAGAGGTCTCATCCTGCCAATAGGTCTAGATTTTGATAGCCCTCTCCCTCTTGTTATATATTTGGAGCTTTTCCATCTTCGAGGGCTGAAGACTAGGCTAAAGAAACCCAATATCATCCAACTCACCATTATGATCAGTGAATTCTAAATCAAATGCATTCATATACTAAGGAAAATGACAAAATTGTTGCTTTGGAAAACAAGGAAGAAGAAGTTGAAAGAGAGGAAGAAGAGGTGGCCAACCTTTCCAACTATTCTCCTTTCTATTATGATGTTTAAAAATCAATGCATGTTCTTCTCCTCCAATAACACTATGTACAAAAGATAAAATAAAAAAATCGAGCATTCTTTTGAGTTATGGATATAATAGGGGTTCAATTTTACTAAAATCTTAAAAATATTTTGTTTTTTCATCACTTTGTACCAACTATAAGTGAAAATCTTTTCCTATATACAATAAATAGTATGTTTAAGCTCTAATATGTTTAGTAGTGGATTTCCCACTTTTTCAATTTAAATGTAAGAATTTTCATTCATTCAAAACTCTTTAATTGTACGATCCTTATACTTATGTAATTTTTTTATTAATACAAATTTCAAAATAAAAGTAAACAGCTAGTTGTAAATATAAAATATTTCTCCAAAACCGTTTATTTATGAAAAAAATATAAAATATCTGTCACATATACATACGGTGGGCTGGACTAGTGAAAATAAAAGTCGTCCAAAATAAGCTGAGTATGAAAACAATAAATTAATCACCTATCCAAATCCATACTGAAATCTGAAATGTCGGCTCCCGTAGATATAGATAGCGAAAATGATTAAATAGACCCCGAGTTTAGCTTTGGTACACTATAAAAGATGAACAAACGTTTCCAGACGCGGATATAAAAACCTGTCTTTCTTTCTTAACGTATCTTCTGTGTAGTATAGCGATGGAAGCGCACGTGAATAAGAAGGCAAGGTATGAAAAAATGACATTGCTCCGACCACACATAACTTCTGCTGCGACCTCGCTACGGAGTCTCTCTATGAAAACCAGCATCATCCTCAAGAAGAAGAGGAAGAGACCATAGAGAGAGTTTCGTTATCGATCGATTATTTTCAGAGCCTGCGAAGGAGAGAGTGGTGCAATGACAAAAACCATAGAAATCTCCCAAATATTTTTCAGGAGTATCATTTACGAGCATTTAACTTTGTAAAAGATGTAGTAGTTACCAATATGCTCATTGTTCGCGACATATTATTTGTAATTTATAGGTGGTACTGTCTTGTTCCATTCCGACTCTATGGAGAAATGTCGCCACTTACTGATCAGCGTGGGTTGCCTATCATAATAAAAAAAGAAGGTATTGACAATATGCGTTACAATTGTCACAATAATTCATGGATAGTCGAAGTCGAATCAATCGATTTTGTCGGAGTCGAAAACGAATCTATCGAAATGAAAGCCTTGTAATGAAAACGAATCTATCGAAGAGGACATTTTGAGGGGATGGACGAGGAGATAAGTAGGTAAGACAATAGGTGGGTGCTCGATCTAAATTACTGTCTAGCACTCCGAACTTTTACCCAACTTTGTAACATAGTTAACGGGTTTTTATTAAGTAGGAAGTGTCTAGCACTTCGAAATTTTATCAAATTCGTAACATAGTTAATGGGTTTTTATTAATTAGGTAAGAAGTGGGTTTATTTGGAATATTGCTTTAAAATTTTAATTTCATTGAATACTCAGAATATAATAAAAAAATATATATTATAAAATTAAATTAAAATTGTATATTTGATTATCAAATGTGTTTTTTTTAATATATGATAATGATAAATAACGATGTTCATTAATTTAATTAAAAATTATTGTTTTTTAATGTGCAAAAGAAGTAATATTTATTATTATTATTAGATATTTTAAATGTTAAAAGTAATCACAATTACATTGTTAGATAATAATAAGCGAGTAGTCTTTAGTGTCACTTTTTGAAGGCTTTTATGGTGACTTTTTACGGTGTAATTTCTCTAAATTCCGGTAGGAATTTATTGAAAAGAGAAGTTTGATTTTTAACTTTGCACAATCGAAGTGCCCTAAAGGTTTTGAGGGTGCTGAATCCATATATAGAGTCAAAAAAACCAATTTAAATAACAAAAACTAAGATTTTACCTCAAAAATTTTCACCGGATTCCGGCATCTGAACTTCAAAAAGTTGCACTAAAGACAACTCCATTAATAAGTATTATCATTATTTGAAGTATGAGGGGTTTCTGCAGTGCATTATATTAGATTATTTTTTAGATTCAACTGCGTTAAGTAAATCATTCATGTATGACCATTTCCATGAGAGGTAGTAGTAACTCACTAATTTCTCATGATTTTTGAATAGTCCATTTAGCACTCATTGCATCCGGCGTGAAGAAGTGGGATTGAAACTAGTGAAATGAATCACATAGGGTCAATCATCACTTCCAGAGCTTGTAGCCTGTAACCAGGACTTCTGGGGAAGTCACCCATCCCAGAACTCCTCTGGCTCAAGCTTGCTTAATGTAGATTATTATCATTATTATTTGTTAGTAATTAATGTAAATCAACTTATTATTATTCAATAAGTATCACTATATTTAAAATATTTTATTTAAAATTTCGAAATCTTTTTTTACTATTATGATATACATTATATTATGGATTATTAACTTATTTTCTTACATTTATAAAATTATTATTTTAATCAATAAAAAATACTTTTAAAATTATTAGGAAAATTATATTAAAATTAATTTTTTTTTGTGAATTCGGTAGGACCTTCTATTTTCTATTTATAATTATAGGACAGGCTACATTATAAAAGTTCTTGCGATGGCCTCAACCTACCCACAGGAAACCAGGTCTGTTGGCCATCTGAGTGCATGAAAATCTTGCCAAAATTGGAATTGTCTCTTTCTTCTATATGCCGCTTGAACTAATTGTCCTACAACTGCAATATGTTCAAGATGATAACAGAAATTAAGTTCAAAACCTATCAAAAATTGCATACAACAACTTGCTATAAAAATTATCCATCAAAAGAGGAAACTGGGGCTGGGTCCTTTACATTGGACCCAGGCATGTCTACTTGCTGCATCTGCTGGAGCAGCTTTTCGATGCGTCCTATCTTGTCATCCATTCTCTGGATTCAGTCAGTTGCTTGATATTGTGTGATTTTAATATGATGCTGTTGATTTTGAATATCCTCCAGCAAATCTTTGACTTGAGGTTCAATATTTAGCTGTTCTGTTTTAGCCTGGACAGGCTGAAAACATTGTATTTCTTTTGCAAGAAGACATTTCAGAAGCCAGTATGTATGGATGATCTGGTTAAGTAAGGTGAGACGTCCTCGAGTGTTCCCAGGGTCCTGGATGAAATCAAGGATTTCGGCTTCAACTTCATTATCTTCAGGTTCAATCTGAAGATCTCTTTCCCAGCCATGTATTTGTTGGCGTACTGGGGAAGAATTACCCATGATGTAATTGGCTACCAGGTTCTCCAAATATTCCTGGTTAGTTTTCCTGCCTCGCTTCTTAGGGACTTGCTCTGGCTGGACTTTCTTCTTGCCTTTGGCAGTATCAGACCGTAAGCGGCGATTCCCCATAATTATATTGTTCCTATACAGTGAATGAAACATAGAGGAAAGAACATACAGTAGGTTAGAAAGTCTGGTCAGAAGAGACAGGGCTGCAAACTTCTTGCGTCTGTCGCAAGAACCGTAGTTAAAGCTTTCAGGACGCAACATAATGAACAAGCTCTGCACCAGCCACGATTCAACACCCTTATCAAAACTAGAGATATACAGTGGACAGGGGCCTCGACGCATTTGCGACCTACTGCAGAATTTGACACTGTGAAAGACTTTGGGACAAGAGCAACAAGGAACCTTCAAGTGTTGAACCTACGTCCAGGGATGGGTACTGTGGTTACTGATGGTGGAGGCAAATGACCCGGAACTGTCCCGCTTAAGCTGAAGCCAAATTGGGCACCAGTTCATCTCACACCCGTCATCCCTAACACTGGGATTATCAATGGGTATGGCACTTCGATGGACAGACACAACATGATTTGAACACGGGTCCCTAAAACAAGGTTGAACAGAATGGGCGGTGGAATAAACCACCAAAGACTCAAAAGAGTAACCCAACTAGACTTGGAATGCTTAAAACTAAACATATAACTAGTGATGATCGCCATGAAATTAAGATAGAGGACAGATACATACCCTGCAAGCGTATCAAAGTTGACGGGTTGAGCGCACCTCCTCTTCGGCTCCCAAGCTTTTGCATGAACAGAGCTTTGCATGAGCAATTGGGGCGAGGGAGGGCGGTTACTGACCTTAATGGAAACTTTCCCTTTGCGCTCTGACCGAACAGGCTGGCTCGGGTACAGGATTATCCTTCCAACACAGGTGATCACACAATCCAGTGATCGATTATGACGGTGCGGCATTATGAGTAGTAATTGTCAAGGTTGTGGCTCCTGCCAGAGTGCCACGAACGGTGCCACGATCTGCCCTTGCTGCCAGGTGGTCACCCCAAACGGGTGGTTGTAGGTCTTTACCCACGATCAACTGCAGAGAATGTAGCTCAACATCCTAGATTGCTTCGGTGGGACGAGCATCTATGGATCTCTCTGGATGCTGGCACCCGCAATTAGCCAAGTAATCCGCTGCTGCATTACCTTTTCTTCTGATATGGCTGGGGATTAAATACTGAATCTATTTAATCAACTTACTTATTTCCTCAATGAGTGCTGCAGTTCTCCAGCTTTGAGATATTTTCTCCCAAGGGGTACCCTGCTATAGCTTCTGGATGATGCCGGTTTCCATGGCTGAGTCTCCTTCAACGATGATTCTCTGATAATTTTCTCTGATAGCTATAAAAATACTGTGCTTTACCGCCATAAGCTCTGCTTCATTGTTTGTGGCATGGTCCAAATCAAATGCATAGAACCTACAGACTGCCCCTTGGGAATTACGGAGAATCCCTCCTGCTCCAGCTTGTCCCGGATTGCCTTTTGAGGCACCATCATAGTTTAATTTAATAAATCCTGGTTGAGGAGGTGTCCAGTGTTCCACACTAGTTTGCTCCGGGGGTCTATATTTCCAAAGCCCAATTAACGGAATTTGTGGTTTCAAATTGGGGCTCTCCAAAATCTGAGCTTCTATCCCTACCGTCTACCAGTCTTCATCGGACCATCTTTCAACTAGGATAGTTTCGCGAATGTTTTCTATGGAGCATTGCCAGATGTGATGCATTGGTTGAATTGTTTCTTGGAAGATCCTGTGGTTCCTTTCTTTCCAGATATTCCAGAGGAGGAAGCCAAGTGAAAGGTTCCATGCTTTGTTGATCACGTGGCAGTGATACCTTCTTTTTCTCCAATTGCTAATGGTTTCTACAATACTATCGTTGTTCTTATCTATTTGCCTGAATAAAAGTTCCAGGTTCCTCCAGAGCGGTTGCACTAAGGGGCATGTGTTGAGAAGGTGTTCTGTCGTTTCATTGTATGAGCAGCAGAAGGGGCAACACGAAGGGCCTACCATCCCCCGTTTCTGTAGATTCTCCCAAGTAAGGATCCTGCGGTGGCTTAATAGCCATAAGAAATATTCTACTTTAGGCCATTGCTTCAGTGCCCATATGTTTTTCCATAGCGGCCGAGCAATTTGATGATTTTGCTGGGATTGAATGTAGTATTCTTATTTTATTGTGAACTGGCCTTTTGTCATGTATCCCCATCTTAATATATCTAGCCCTAAAACCCGTCTGATTTTTCTTGTTTTGAGTTCTTTAGTAAAATTATCCCATTGCTGTGTCTCTGGGGCTGCCTCCCAGTCATCCTTATCTTTCCATTTTCGCCATGAATCATTATTATTTGGGCCCCAATAATGTTGCACTAGGTGCTGATTTGGGGTATTTGTATACAAAAAGATTTCGCCCAGGTCCAAGCGAGTAAATAATTTTTCCCTTTGGTTCCATGAGTCTTCCCAGAAGAGGGTTGTGCCTCCTTCACGAATCTCCCAAAAGTTATGACTACGGATTAAAAACATGTTAGTGGTGGCCAAATTCCATATTAAAGAACCCTTTGGGACTGTATCTATCTTCAATCTTCCAGATATTGTGTGTGGCATAGCGTATTTTGTTTGCCAGATGTTTTTCCACAGATCCAGCCCTCCCATGAGCCAGCGCCACCAGAGCTTAGCTCCTAGTACATTATTCAAAATAAAGGGGTCTCGGAGGCTCAATCCCCCTGCTATCTTTAGTTGGAGAAGTTTATCCCAGGAGACGAGAGCCCATTTCCTATTTGCTTGTGCTCCCTGCCATAAGAATTTTGTGAATATACTTACCAATTGTGCGCATATTCCTTTTGGGCACGCTCGGCCTGATAGCTAGTATACTGGTAGAGCTTGAAGCACCAATTTTAACATGACCAGGCGACCGGGTGCATTGAGATTTCTAAAGGCCCAACTCTGTATTCTTTTCTCTACTCTGATCAGAATATCCTACCAGTCCAGTCGTCGAATAGGACCTGAATTTAAATACATTCCCAAATATTTCAAAGGCAAGGTTCCTCTTTGAAATCCTAAAGTCCTTGCTAGAAAGGTTTTCATTGCGCCATTGCAATTGAAGAAATAAACATTTGATTTATTATTATTGATCTTAGTTCCTGACGCTGCCATGAAGGTTTCCAGAATTCTGAGGATTGCTTTACATTCTTTTAAGGTCGCCATGCAGAAAAGCAGGATATCATCTACGAATTGCTGATGGGTCAAGGGGAGGTGAGGTCCCCACAGTTTTAGGCCTTGGAGCTTCCCTGTCGCTATATGAGCTTTAATAAGTCTTCCTAAACCTTCTGCAGCAATTATAAACAAAAAAGGAGAGAGTGGGTCACCTTGACGAAGGCCTCTTGATATGTTGAATGGCGCTGAAGGACTACCATTCAACAAAATTGAAAAATGTGGCGTAGAGATGAATGAACGGACCCATTGTAGCCATATGTCCTCAAACCCAAATGTGCGCATGACTTCTATGAGGTATTGCCAACTTATTCGATCATATGCCTTAGACAGATCCAATTTGAAAAGTAAGCCTCTCTTTTTGTCTTTTGTAAGGGAGTGAATTGCTTCTTGGGCAACCACTATTCCATCTAAGATTTGTCTTCCTTTGAAAAATCCAGTCTGTTCCGGAGAGATGATAGTGTGAAGCAAGGGCTTCAGACTATTAACCATAATCGTGGAAAGTATTTTGTATATAACATTACAGAGAGCTATCGGTCGAAAGCCAACTGGAGTATCAGCATTTTTAAGTTTAGGAATCAAGGTGATGAATGTTGCATTGAGGGCTGGATAAACTTTCTTGTTCCTGCGAGATTCTTCAACCACTTCTTGAATATCTGGGCCAATGAATGGCAAGGCTGCTTTAAAAAATTCACTTGTAAACCCATCCGGTCCCGGGGCTTTGTTCCTGGGGAGGCTAAGCACGACCTCTTCAACTTCCTGGAGAGTGACTTCTCTTAACAGGGCCAAATTTTGCTCTCGAGTAATCAGTCTAGGAATGTGTTGAGTTATCTTTTGTATGTCTTCTTGCCTATTTTGGATAGGTTCCGTTAGGATCTCTTTAAAGTGTGTTTTCAGTTCTCTCTCCATAGCATCATGTTTGAGTAACCGCTCTCCATTGGTTGATTTCAGTGAAAAGATTCTGTTATGCTGTCGATGTTGGAGCATCTCTTTGTGAAAGAATTTCGAATTGCGGTCACCTTCTTTCAGCCAATTTACTCTGGATTTTTGTTTCCACAGTATCTCTTCTTGTTTTCTTCTCTCTTCTTGTTGACTGAGAGTTTTCCCTTCCTCCAGAGCCAAATCCTCTATTCTGCCATGAAGAATAATGTTTTTCTGAATCTCTATCATTTTTTCCTTTAGTCGAATTTGTTCCTGCTGGATGTTCCCAAATTCTTCCTTATTCCATCTTTTTATTTCAGTTTTCAACTGTTTCAAACGTAGCTGAAAAGAGTGCATTTTATTATTTCCCCTGACTGGATTGGAGTTCCACCAGTTCTTGACTTTTTCCATGAAGCCAGGATCTCGGAGCCAAAAGAGCTCGAACCTAAAGGGACGATTCGGGCGGCTTGCCTTTACATCTATCTCTAACCTAATCGGTCAATGGTCGGATCCAAGAGTTGGGAGAATCATTGCTTCGTAGTAAAGATCCAGACTCACGAGCTCTTCCGTTGCTACATACCGGTCCAGCCTAGAGGCTACCTGGTATCTCTCACCCCTGCGGTTGTTCCATGTATATTGTCCATTTACTGTGGGGATTTCTACCAAGTGTAGATCATTTAGTAAGTCCTAAAAAAGCACCATTTCTGGATCTTCCCTTCTTAACCTTCATTTCTTCTCGAAGAGATTCAATATCATGTTAAAGTCCCCGCCTAATAGCCAATAATTCTCATTATGCATTGTGCTCAAAGTTCATATACTTTGCAAAAAGGTTGCCCTCTCTCCTGGGATTGGAGGTCCATACACTGCCGAGATTAAAATTTTGGCCTCAGAACCGATCTGACAGAAAGTAGTTGTTAATATTCTGGGACAGCCGATCCATCCTTCTGCACTAACCTCTGCTGCATTCCACAGAATTGCTATGACTCCAGAGGTACCGACCGAATCAATAGCCATAACTGTATACTGCATTTTAAAAGATTGTATTATGCTTTGCAGCTTCTGTTCTAAAACTTTTGTTTCTTGAAGTAACATGACTTGCGGTTTCTCAACCTGCAATTTGTCTTTCAGATGTCTCTGTTTTCCTTTGCTGTTGAGACCTCTGATGTTCCAGGAGATAATCTTCATCAGGAATTCTTGGGTAGTTGTTGAAATACCGTTGTTAACGGTATTATCTTGCCCGTATTAATCAACATTTCCCCAACTAACTGTATTGACTCCTGCAGGGTTGGTCGTCCTCTCTTTTTTTCTGGATTTGAGGGGGGAGGCACCTTTTTTTTACCTGCTGCTTGTTCTTGAGTTTCTCGCTGAGCTTGGGCTGTGAGATAATGCTCGAAAGTTTCCTTATAGAGTTTCTTCTAGTCAGCCGGGATGAATATATCATCCAAGTTTCGCCATTCACCCAAAAGGCGTTTCAACAATTTCTCCTCTGCACTCAGGTCGTCTTTGGGTTGTTCTACCTCCATTGGGATGAGGTCTTGCACCGGTCTTTCTTCAGTGGCATCTGTTTCCAGCTCAGCTTTCCGCTTCGAAGATTTATTTTTCTGTGTCATCTCCGCATGTCCCGCTACCAATTCCTCCACTGCATTGTCTGGACCGGATGGTTCACCTTCGTCTTGGAGGACCCTAAAATAAATTTTTACCTTTATTCATTAAAAAAAATATTCTAAAACATCTTTCCTACAATGTAGAATATTGTTCTCATATGAAATCTTAAAAGAAAATGTGTTACATTTTATAATAAAATATAATAGAAATGTAAATGTATTTTCTTTATACAATTAAAATAAATAAAAAAATCATTAGATTATTTCATTATTTTTGTTATATATAAATATTTTAAATTTTAGTTTAAGATAGGCAATTTCTTAACTATATACACAATTAAAAATATTCAACCACACTCTATACATGTATGAATTTTCTCAACATCACAAGAACCAATACTTAATAATCAAAATAGTATAGTATGATGAGAAATTAATGATACAAGTAGGAGATAGTACACCCAACACCAACATCTCTAGCCATTTTTGAAACTTCACAAGCTACTACTCTATGAGGGTGTATCCCATTTACAACCCAATATTATTAGCGCCATTAAAAACCATTATCACTTGCAATGTTTCATGACCTTTCATTTTATTTAGATTAACATTTTATTTTATTTTTAATAAAAAAGAATGATTTCCCAAAGTTACATGAAATTATATGAGAGTTGTTGATATGTACTTCAGATAATTTAATTTATCGATAGATCTATTTCTCCCTTGTTTTTAATATCCATTTGGTGATAATTATTTAGGTGTCATACGGTTATGGATATTCTAGACTTCACACAGACACTCAAAATGAACACAAACATATTTCCCCAAGTTGGAGTCAACTAGTACATCTTATATTTTGTGGAGCGTACCAAACATATTTTTACCAAATGTGACCATCACACTGAGCTAAAAGTGTGATGATTGATGTATCTTGCTAATCCTTCTCTTATCCTTCCTATTCTTTTTCAATCTAAAGCTAGCAGCTCACAAGTTAGCAAGCTGCACCTCGAGACATACAGACAAGAGAATGTTATATATTCAATTAATCATAGAATCATAAATATATAGGATTGCATCAATTTAGGGTTATTGGAACGGAATCCTATAAAATAGGAACTAATCCTAATCTAGGACACTCGTATAATTAAGAAACAAACTCTCTCCATTATTTTCAACTCTCCCACTTAATGGAGAAAGGGTTCAATTGTACTCCAACATCTCTCTAAACATTTAAAATGTAATCCTCCCAAAGGGATTTGTAAAAACACACTGAACCTTCTCTCTAACAAAATGAAATTGAGTATCAATATGTTTTTTGTTTTTGTATCTCCTCAACCAAATTGCCTCACATGTGGTTCCTCCAAGAAATTACACTAGATCTTACATTTAAATCATAACTATTTATGGGCCTTATGTCATCTAATTTTTCTGCCAAGTCTGAATCTTAAAAACCTGTCAAATTAACATCATAAAGATCAGTGTACTTGATACTAAAATCAATGATTTCGTGAAGGTATCTCAAGACACCTTTTTTGACATGAATTGAATTAACACACTAACTCAAAATGCTAAGTCAGTTCTAGTTGTAGTCAAATAAATGAGATTCCCAACTAGCATTTTATATATTGTGGCATCGAGTTCTTTAGAATAATCATCAATTCGAAGTTTAAGATTCTGTTGTAACGAAACTAATGCAACTTTGAACTTACCAATTCTGAAATTTTTCAATAATCCCCTGAAATACTTTCCTTGAGTAAGAAAAGTATGTTAAGAGTCCCTCCAAGGTTCCAGACCCAAACAATAGTGTAATTCTTCGAGGTCTTTCATTTAAAAAAATTGCAACGTTTGCACTTTTATTTCTTTAATCAATTCATCAACATTTCTAGTGATAATTAAATCTTCTACATATAAAAAAATACAAATAATTTTCCCTTTTTCATCAAACACAATATATAGATTTGGGTCATTTTTACTCCTCTTATAACTATGCTGCAAGAAAAAGGAGTCAATTTTTTCATACCATGACCTGGGTGTATGTTTCAATTCATATAATTCATTCAATTTGCAGACTAAATGTTCCTACCCTTGTTTGATAAACCCTTCAAGTTTTTTTAAATAAACCTTCTTTTTCAATTCTCCATTTAGAAAGGTTGATTTCACATCTAACTGTTGTAGAATTGAATGATGTTTTATAGCTAAATTTATTAACAATATAATGGCAGTTAACTTAATAACACAATAAGGTCGTTGGGGGTGGCAGAGTGGTAAGGTCGGCCTCGTAATGACGGACCGGTCTCGTGTTCGATCCTGAGCAAGGTCATGGTTCACTGAGCGAGTAGTTAGACTAAATCAGGCCAAAGGCCACTATATTTTCCCCACATGGTGTAGAGCATTCGGTGATGGGGTGTGTTTCTAAGGCACTCTATATGCAAGGTCACCGGTTCTAAACCCATGGGTGGGATGGGAGGAGAAAAAATGGAAACATTAGGATTAGTCTAGAAACTACCCTAAAAAAAAAAAAAAAAACTTAGCAACACAAGAAAAACTATCCTCATAATCAATACCTTCTTTCTATGAGTAACCTTTAGCTACCAACCTAGCTTTATATTTTTCATCACTACCATCTACTATGAACTTGGGTTTATATACCCATGTACAACCTATAGGTTCTTTCCCTTCTAGAAGTTCAACTAAATCTCAGGTTTTGTTTTTAATTATTCACTCATATTCTTCTTTCATAGATGCCCTCCATATATCATACTGACTTTCTTAATTATAATTTAAGGGCTCATCAACATTTAAAATGTTGGTCATAAGAGAATAGTTTTTATACCTTGCTAGTAAATGAGTTTTCCTACGTGATCTCTTTGGTAGCAGACTTGCCTCAAATATGTCTTGGTCATTCCTTAGTCGAATTGCATTGCTAATTGTACTTGCATCACTCTATTCTTATTTTTTTCACTACCATTGCTGCACATGATTGTATTTAGCTTCATCATTACTATCTTCAATCAGAAAATGCATGTGCCACTTCTCACAGCCTTTGTCTATGTTCCCTTCACCAACCTGTTCATGAAATATGACACCCCTACTCGCAAACACCTTGTGAGTAGATGGATTAAATATTTTATATGCTTTAAACTCATAACAATACCCGAAAAATATACATTTTTCTCTCCAATAAAAAAAAAGTAAAAATGTATGTATCAATGAAAAAAAATAACCAAATCCTAGTGGCCAACATTAATTGTCCTAGCGTGAATCTAATAGGGGTCCATATCACTCAAATATTTTTTTTTTTGCATTGATAGTCAATGTGACTCATATGTGTAATAACAATAATTCATTGACAATTAAAGAAATTTAAAGCCTTGTAAGATTATACCTTACATCTGTTGTAGAGGGAAAATATCTAGAACAAAGAGAACTCTTTCGACCAGAACTAGAAGAAGACAAGGAAATTGACTTTCCAAATTGCAGAGGCATGATTTATGAAAAGAATGAGAGGGTATTCCAAAAAAAATTAATTGAAAGAGTACACAAAACTGTTTAGAATTCCAGATCCAAGTGAAAAAAAAATTAAAATAAAAGGTCAACTTTGGAAGTCCAAGAAATAGGGACATGTTCATCATGCTTAAAAATAAGAACCAATATGAAAGGAAGTCTTATTGAGAATTTACTCCAAAGCAAATCAAGAACTTGGAAAATAAATTTCCATACTTGTCTCTCCATGGCACAGCAATAAATTTGTGGGATTTTGTTGCCCTCATAGAATAGTTGTTCAGTAATAAGATCTAGAGATGGAGGTTATGGATATATCTTCTGAATTTTTTCAAATGATAAAATCAAATGGCATTTGTATTACTTGCCTGACTCACTATTTAGCAAAAAGAAGTGTTTTGTTGTGTGTCATAGATATAAGTGTTTGTTAGAATATTAATCATGATGCCATTTGTGACTATTTATGTGACGACAAACTATGTTCATGTTCTAGTGAAGAACTATTTTTCGGCATTGTAGGTAAGAGAGAAATTAATAGTCCGCAGGGTAATCAACAGAAACATAGTCACTATTGAACCTGCGGCTCAGGCATGTATAAATAAGAATGTTTATAAATTAATCCATAGAGTGACTATCACTATTGAACCTGTGGCTCATGCATGTATAAATAACAATGTTTATAAATGAAATAATTAATCTCTTTGTGTAAGTCTTCATTTATGATATGGGATAACAAACAAGGGTTGTGAGGGCTCGGTGGTGTGGTTGTGTGTAATCCTAAAGCCCGTGTGGAAGAGCGGCTAATCCCTATGGATTTATATGGCCCTGATAGAATAGTGGTTGAGAAATGGGATTTAGGAATGCAGGTCATGGATATATGGTCCAAAATTTTTCAAGTAATGAAATCAACTACCATCTATCCTACTTGCCCACCCCTCTATTTAGCCAAAAGCAGTGTCGTATTGTGCATCACAAAAGGAATTATTTATCTTTATGATTTACAAGGTGAGGTTGTGGTCACATTTGAGGAAAATAGCATTTTTGACATCATCTTTTTAGTAGGTTCGTACATTACAACTGAAGAGGACATTTTGATTTCTGTTTGCGGTTTTGGCCGTTATTGTGATGGACCTGAGTCCATCAATATTAGTAGCATTGTTACAGGAAAAATCCCAAGAAAGATTACAATTGATGCTCGAAATTGTGATTCTGAGTTCAGAGGCATGGCCTTCCAACATATGCACCTCTAGGCATTCGCATATGATGAAAGGACTCATGATATTATGTCAGGAACTACTAGGGGAACTATTTTTGTATGGTCAAATAAATTGTGTCGTGACGTGCCAAATAAAAGCAATTTCATTGTTTTACCAATCTCAAGGATGTTGTTGAGGATGAAGGAGGAGACATGGAGTCCAGACATTAGCTCGCCACTCCACCTAATTTAATGTATAACCCTTCGAAATTTTATCCAACTTTGTAAGAAGATTTAGTAGGTTTATATTAACTAATTATGAATTGTGTTTATTTTTAATATTGCTTTAAAATTTTAATCCAATTAGTAATTAAAAATCCAATAGTAAGCATACAATTAAAAATATATACATATATAAAAAATTAATTATTAAATGAGTTATTAAATGAGTTGTGAAAATTATACAAACCTACCGTTATGGGAATGTGACCATGGATTCTCAATGAAAAAGTCTAAAATCAGAGCATATGGGAATTTGATCTGTATTTTGCATTTAAAAGCCTAAAATCATTCAAACCTACTATTATGGGAATGTGATCATGGATTCTCAATGCAAAAGTCTAAAATCGGAGCATATGTGTTCATGCCATAATGGATTCACAATGCAAAAGTCTAAAATCAGGGCACAAATGATTTCAGGGTAAAGAATTGCTAATCGAAAATACCTGAATATTTTGGAAATATTTTTTCTAGAGATGTGATTTTAACTTAGATCCTAATAGTGAAATTTATGAAATCAGAATTAGCAAATTGGTTGTAGGTTCTTTTTCAAGGTCTTCAGCGAATTTCAATGTACTACTTAAAACAACATTAAATATCAAATTGGTTGCAGGTGTGTTTTGCAGGTCTTCAGTGGATTTCAATGTAGTATGTAAAACAAAATTCTCAAACATAGTAATGGACTTGTAGTAATGATAACTTTCATGTTTCTGAATTTTCTCTTCTTTACACCTCTATTGTGACATTTTTGTCCACTAAGATGAAGGAAGAGATTGGGATGATGAGGATGAATGTGGATACCATGAAAATGAGGATAAAGGAAGATACCACCAGGCTATGCTCATCATAGAAGATGATGATTATCACGATGCCTTGCCAATATCAATTCAAGGATGATCAAGGAGGAGACTAGGAGGCCTTGCCAATCTCAGAGGATGATGAGGAGACGAGGAGGCTCAACAATAATGAGGGGCTAGAGGAGGAGATCTCTAGGCATGAAAATATGCCCTTGCACAACCTAAATTAGTGTCTAACACTTCCAAATTTTATACAACTTTGTAATAAAGAGTTAAATATGTGAACGTCATTGGTTCTAAATTCCATGGGTACATAGTGATTCAAAGGTTAATGGTTCATAACTATATAAAATCTATCATGCTAAGGGATGGTGTGGCCAAAGGCAAATATGATCCATGGGCAATTTTGAAAGCTTAGATATCCCTAGGTCGTGGTTTATGTAACCTAATATTAAGCATGGAGACATCTTAAAACTCATACAACTTAACAAAGTAAAAATATATACATATATATAAATTTTATTAGTAAACTAGTTATGATCTTTTGATTATATATATAACTAACTAATAAAATAATGTATGAAAACATTGTAAATAAATTTCATTGACATGTAATATACCCTAACTAAGGAATTTATCATTATTCTTGTCCCTTAACCATAAGATTTGTGAGGTTTTATGATTCCAATAAAGATGTGGCTAGAGAATTGACCATATTTTATAATTGTATATTTTGAACATTGATAAAGATTTGTTAAAAATATATATTTTATAATTGTATATTTTAGACATTGATAAAGATTGGTTAAAAATATATTTTTACATATCAAAATGAGTAATATTTAAAACTAAATAATTTTAAATGTATTAAATATTAAATAATATTTTCTAAAAAAAATTATAATTAATTATATAGATGTAAATATTTATAATTATATATTTTTGAAGAAACTATTTTTAGACAATTATATAAAAGTATTATAATAATTCCAAAATATATCAAATTAACTCTTTTTTTTTTAATTAAAAATATATATTGATTTATAGAAAAATAAAAAATAAAAATAAAAATTTAATGGTTAATTTAGTGTCTTAGATTAAATAAGAAATCAAATTGAAAATTATTTGTAACCATTAATTAAAAAAAAATATTATTACGAGGCAAGGCATTTCCCTCTAGGGATAACTCCACTATGTGCCACTGTGTACTATTTTGTGTCATTGATCCAATGTGTTAGACTGTTAAAAACATTTATTTTGTTTAGATCATGATCATCGTAGGCAGTGGAGAACCCAAACGTTGTGCTAGAAGTTCATTACTCGTTACAATAACCTCCCATGCAACTCTGAATATGAGAAACGATAAAAAGAGGATACATCCTATTGTGTAAATTGTGTACCTCAGAAAAAAAAATTTGTGTATGCTCAAACCTGCATGTGCTCGAATAAAAGACAACATTCGATTGTGAGGAAGATAAGCAGAAGCCACGATATGACTCCCTCACTATTTTAAAATTGAGAAATCCTAGACTTTCTGTTGTCTCAAATATAACAGGTTTTGAGCTCAACTCATGCAACAGGTAAGGGCATTAACACGAACTCTCCCTATTACTCATTTATTTACTAGATTTATAGGTATGTCGAAACTTATTTTTGTAACCCTTCCTTACTTGTGATTGTTATTTAATGGTGAGGGGTTGCATGTCCAAAAGTTATTTCCAAAAAGCTTGTGAAAACATTGCTTAATGTCATCTAGCCTAAACAACAAAGTGGGAGATTTTGAAAGGAAAATGTTCTCACAACATCAATGCAGGAAGACTGCCATGGTTGCAATTGTGGGTTGTGGTGGAGTTGGAAAAATTACCATCACAAATGAACTCTTCAACCATCACACATCAAATTATGCTCGATCTTGTTTTCTATCCCATGTGAGAGAAAAAAAAACCAATGGTCATATAAATGTATAACATACTAGACTTCTTGAAGGCTTGGCCCAACCAAATATACACTTAGATAACATCTATGAGGGAATAGAGATGCTCACAATGCATCTCTCATTGGAGACACTCAAAATGAATTTTTCACCTGCTCACTCGTACCTCGTAGTTTTAGATGATATTGATCATATTAGTCAACTAGATGCATTCATTTTCTTAATTAAGCATACCATTCATTCAAGTAGTTTAATCTTAGGTACAGCTAGGGACCAATATCTTCTTACAAGCTCTAGTATTCCAATATTTGATACATCGGCCACTTGTGTTATGTGGACAGGATATCTGCATCCTTTCATAATTAGTAACATGCATGTACATAGCTATACGATGTTTAGATGGGTCTTCTTAGCATCTTGTAAGTACATATATTTCAAATATTTAGATAAATATGCATGCTAGTACAAGATAGTTGATGGATCATATCCACCCTCATCTAGGCTGTAAAATGGACCTTGCTTCTCTTGGTTCCTCCAGTGCAACATTGTCATACAACAAAGTTGTCACTCGTTGGCTTCATTAAGAGTTACAGTTTTGACTATCTAGAAGGCCATTACCCTAGTGTGGTGGCCATAATGGAAATTTCACTTGTTACATCTTTATGATCATTGTAGGTTGTGCTGAGACCCCCTATCCTCTCTAAGAAAATTTATATTAGATTTTCATATTTTTATTATAAATGGAGGGAGGCTCATTAACTCATTAAGAGCTAGGGATGGCGTGAGAATTAAAAGAATTCCAATGAAAGTTATGCTTTTATCCCCATATCATCATACCAAAGAGAATTATCAATTGAAAGTGTGAAAGATAAACCAGCATGGTATTGAGATAGTGAATTATTTTATGATATGTCCAAAGAGGAGATATTCAACAAGTCATTATATAGATGAATCATGTCAGTTTCAAAATAAATATAACCATCAAAGTTTTTAAAATTCATAATGTTCTTAATATCACTATTTTTCCTTTATATTGGGTACAAATTTCAAATCAAAAAGATGGTTTTCATGGAAAAATGTATGAAGGAAAAATGGTGATTGGATTGAGATCAAATGACAAAAAAAATCGCAAAATTTCATTTTATTGAACAACATTTGTTCAATCGATTGAATAATAGTTGTTCAATTGATTGAACAACAATTATTAAACACAAAAAGAAATTATGGTTGTTCATTTTTCTGAACAGCAATTGTTTAATTGATTGAACAATAGTTATTCAATTGATTCAACAACAATTGTCCAATTGATTGAACAACAACTGTTCAATTGATTGAACAACAAAAAAACACCAAAAAAATTGTGTTGTTCAATTGATTGAACATCATAAACATACCAAAAAATTAGTGGTTGTCCAATTGATTGAACAACAAAAACACACCCAAAAAAAATTGTAATTATTCAATTGATTTAACAGCAGTTGTTCAATTGATTAAACAGCAAAAACACACCAAAAAATTGCGGTTGTTCACTTTTATGAACAGCAGTTATTCAATTGATTGAATAGTAGTTGTTCAATTGATTTAACAATAAAAACACACAAAAAAAAATTTGTGGTTGTTCAATTGATTGAACACCAAAAACACACCAAACAATTATGGTTGTTCAATTGATTAAACAACAAAAACACACCAAAAAAAATTGTGGATGTTCAATTGATTCAACTGCAATTGTTCAATTGATTGAACATCAGCTGTTCAATTGATTGAACAACAAAAACACACTAAAAAAATTGTGTCTATTCAATCGATTCATCAACAAAAACACACAAAAAAAACAACAACAATTGATTAAACAACAATTGATTATGGTTGTTCATTTGATTAAACAACAATTGTTCAATTGATTGAACAACAAAAACACACCAAAAAAATTGTGGTTTTTCAATTGATTGAACAACAATTATCAAACACGCAAAGGAAAAGAAAACGCATTCGCTCGCTTTTCTGAACAACAGTTGTTCATCAGTTGTTCAATTGACTAAACAAAAGTTGTTCAATTGACTAAACAACAGTTGTTAAATTGATTGAACAATAGTTATTAAACACACGCAAAATAAATCGTGGTTGTTCGTTCTACCGAACAACCGCTATGTAGTCGAAGACTAGACAACAAATGTACAGTCAGGAATGGAACAACAACTATTCATTTGATAGAACAACAGTTTTTCGTTGGGTGGAACAACAGTTGTTTATTTATAGAAACTGCACATTCGCCAATGGAATGACAACCACAACTTTTAAGAAAACAACACCTAAAACACAAAAACATAAGAGAAATTAGAAAAGAAACAACACTTTATTAAAAAGAGTAATTAAATAAATTAATTAAGTTACAACGGTTGTGATTTTAGTTGCAGTAACGTTTTTTTCTAAGGGAATAACAATCTGTTTCCAGGAACAACAATTTTTCAATGGTTAATGAATGGAAAAAACAATCTTTAAAAAATGTTTTGGTGGAAATGACTTGAATTTTCATTTCTTCATTTTCCTGTTATGAATCCGTCAAGTAATGAAAATATCTTCACATTGTTTTCTTGTTGGCAGGTATTAGCAAGACATTTCTGGCAAGATTTGGAAATTTTAGACCATGACACCCAAAAAAACTTAACATCATATGATATTAAACTTCTGAATATATTTTTGGATTAAATTCCCTTATTTCATTAACATTGTCTTCAAGAATCATTTTTTCATAAATGGACTTCCTTTATTCTCCTCGAACCTGCAAAAAATTAGCATCTACCTGCAATAAAACATAACATCATAGAAGAAGAGGTGTAAAATCTCTCTTAATCCAAGAAATATGAAAAAATAAAAAGTATTTACTCTGTAAAAAAAATCCATAGAAAGATAAACAAAGTAGAATCTATATGTCACCTGCGGGAGAGCATTGATCGACCATACTAACCAACAGTGTTTTAATCATAAATTCTTTGTTTTTCGTCCAATTTTGGTGATTCCAAAACCAAATGAAATTTTTTTCAAATAGATATCACCAATAGAAATAGGTTATAAAAATTCCATGATATGTAAATTTTACTTAGAACAGCATGCACAACAAAGTCATTTTCAATTTCCCAACTTAGAACAACAATTGATATTTTAAGCATAAAGTTTTCGTTTGATGACGGATTGAATTGATTCAAATTGGATATTAAATTATTTTCATATATCTATCTCCAATAGAAACATTTTTTAGAGGAAAAAATAAGTGATAGGTCAAATATGTAAGTATACAACCGAAAAAATAGAGTTTTGAGAATGCTGAATTACGATAGGAAGTGAGTATTTTGGTCATAACTTTCTCATACGATATCTAAATAGAGTGATTCAAACTGCCTTGTAAACTAGATTAATGTGGGAATATACCTAGAAATAGGTTTTCAAGATATAGTCATTTGGGCCTCCAAAAACGGACTGTCCCAATTCTGTTTCTGAGCTGCCTACTAGACACCCTGTCAATGTTTTGGTTATAACATTTTTGTTTCAAATAAAAATGGAATGACTCAAATTGGGTTGTGAATTAAACATAAATTTATACTTAATATAGAAACATGGTTTAAAAATATTCCCATTTGGCCCTTCAAAACATGATTGTTCCAACTGTTTTTCCATAAATTGCATGAAGCTCGCAGGCCATAAAATATGATAAACAAACATTTTTTTCAAAATGGTGATAAGTGTTTGTATAAATGTGATTTTAAATATAATATTTCTACATACACATATAAATTCAAATATATATCACCAATATCTATTTACACATCATGTTGCAGCAAACATAACTCTTTTTCCATATAGAGAAGTTTATTTATTTTATTTTCTACACTAACCTACTTAGTTTGAAAAAGATGAAATATCTCTACGTATAAGAGTACATCCAATGTAACAATTTTTGAAAAAAGGCATCAATTCTATACATACCTAAATTATAAAAATATACATTAATAAATACCAAGGTAGGAGAGACCAAGTTCCCTTGAAAATATGGTGCCAAAAATTGTTGAAGTATGGGGTGAGGCTAAAAAAAATGATGGAGTGAAACCAATCTCCAATATAGCCTGGACTCTCTTGATTTCCCATGGTTTTCAAATCATGAATTTCTTCCACAAATTCTACAATTCTTGGATTTGAAGCGTTCCCAATCTCAATACAATTTTTGTACAACAGTGCATGTGAGATAGAATGGGTGGGAAGAGTGGGTAAATTTTATAGTTCAGCACTATTAGCATGTTGTACTAGTTTATTATTGTGAGAGTGTGGAATGGATTGAGCAGGAAATTTTGTAGGGTGTTAGCATCCTATAATAATAGGGATCATAATTTTGAATTGACTATGTTAAGTCTTGTAATATTTTGCATACCTTTTCTTTCTGTAAATGTTTTCCCATATTAAAAAATGAAAAGAGGGTATTTCCTAAAAGAATAATCAAAGAACCAAAAGAAAAGAAGATAAATAAAGGATATAAAGTATGAACCCCATAAAAAGAAACAAAAAATCTAAAAGTGTTGCACATTCAAATTCCACTACTCTTATTTTACTTTACTTTTTACAAATAAAATTATGTGCATCTTGTCCAAAATGCCACAATTCATGATGATCATACATTTTAATCTTGATTCATTCATGCCCTTAAATTCATGTCATGATAGTTAGTGAATAAAGATCTGACCAAACCATTTAATCTTGGAAGATCAGTAGTTAGGTAGAGAATAAAATGAACTCATAATTTTAATTTGAGCCATTGGAAGTTATAAGGTTAGAAGTAAGTTAGTTTGCTTATCAAAATAAAATAAAAGGGTCAGCGAGCTCAAATGCACCCAATAAAGAAAGTAAAAAATGTTAGGGTAAATAAAGGGTAGGTAGAATACTTTCACAAGTTATGGAAGACATCATATGGTTCATCTTTTATCACTAATGTCCTTTTAACACCTTCCCCTTGCTAAAATCCCTTTTTCCACTCTTGGAAGCCATTTCCCCTTACAGAATCCATTTTCCTTTGGTAAAACCCATTTTCCCTTTCCTTAACCCTTCCCCCCTCCTAAAAACCCTCATTCCCCTTTAAAAAACCCCTTCCCCTTTACTAACTATGTTTTTTTTAATAAAACATGCAAAACCCACTTTTGCATAGTTTTAATGCACTTAATATAAATTGGGCTCCACTCTCATTTAACCTCTCCCTGATATCATTTTAAACCTCCTCCTAGTGTATTATTAATCTACCTTCTAATATATTTCGTAACCCCCCACTATACTAATCCCTGACCAACTTATATTAAAACCCTTCACACATAAAATTCCCTACCCCACCTCTTTAATAACCCGCATATCCATATACCCCTCGATCCTATCCAATCAGATCTAACGACCAATAAGTCTTTTCGCACCCCTCAGTGTCTGATAATTAAAACCAATGGGCGGGGGGTGTGAATTAATGGGTGGTTTCACACCCCCGCTCTGTTGCCACGTGCCACTCCCACAGCTTATCGCACCCCACATCCTAAAACCACTAACCTGCCTTTTGTTGTGCGATAAACTGCCAAAACACCTCCACGGATTACGATGAAACCAACTATTTTTTGAAATAAACACCACTGCACCATTGTGATAAACCTAAAGGTTAAAAGTAATAAAGCCCGCCCAAAACCATTTTCCCACTATTTCAGTTATTTGTGAAAAAGAAGCCAAAGAAGCCTTTACAGACCAAGGAATCCCCTACTTCCACTTGAACCTTCTACAATACCAGAACTTCAAAAATTCCAAGTAATTATAAACACCTGAAACTATCAAATAAGCTTTTAACTCAATAATTGAACAAATTAATGGCTTCCCAGAGCATTATATCTGTAAACCCTCTGCAATCACCTATAGTAGATGTTGACCACAACCCTTTGGCTGATAAAGACTTCAAAATCAGTGATACAGTGACTGATTTCAACCTTTTAGAGCTCCACTGCTAGAGCCATGAAAAATTTATCGACCAGGCTGATGATATCCATCTGTGGGATTCAAATCTGGCCAAATATATTCCCCCCCAAACCTTTCAATTTCCAGAACTCATTAGAATTTTCCATATCAACTATTTTCCTAATGAAAGAGATTTAGTTAACCCAAAATAGGAA
Organism: Pinus albicaulis; assembly: GCA_034641835.2. Classification (NCBI taxonomy): domain Eukaryota; kingdom Viridiplantae; phylum Streptophyta; class Pinopsida; order Pinales; family Pinaceae; genus Pinus; species Pinus albicaulis. Next base: position 849,103,317 of record CM076576.1, read on the forward strand.
ATCCTATTCACAATTAATGCTCAATCCATCAATCAGATGTTGCAGATTCAACCAAAACCTGATAAAGTGTCATTATCCATTGAAATCCTTACTGAACTCTACTTGAAGCTAGACTTTCCTAAAAGATTCAAAATATTTCAAACTTTCCTCCCTCCATCAGTAGAAACCCCTAAAATCAATCCTCCATACTCAGCCTCCATGTTTTCAGAAAGAACCATACATATTGTTACCATGCTATCATGTATTTTAGGATATTTTATTGATGAACATGTAGATGCATCTATTCTTGGTTTCCTATCCATATTTTTCCTAGGTCAACCTCCAGATTCAACCTTCAATTTTTCCCAATACCTAGTAGATGCAATCTATGATCATCTATTCAAGCTTCCAGAAGAAGGAGTATTTAAATACTCCTCATTTTTGTTCCATATGTTTTTATATTTCCAATCAAAAAGGTTTGCAGTTAGCCTTCAAAAACTGGACACAGAGGGTAATCCCCAATCTGTTGTCTTTTGGAAATCCTTGATCAGAAAGTATTCCACTAAATTCAACTTCAAATACTTCATTGATTCATTTTTTTATCCAATATTTAATATGCTAAGTAGTAGCATTTAGCCTAGAATCAGTGAAGAAATAAAGAAGGTGTTACAGTTGTCAAATCAAAGTAAAACGAGAGACGGGTATTTATACCAGAATCATACAGAAATTATAGTGTATGGAAGTTAGATTACTCCATACAAGCTTCCCAAATACCTCCTAATGAGGATATTTTCATTATAATACATTAGACAAATCCTAAACTCAGATGAAATCAACTTCCCGTCAGCTAAGTAAAAAACTCAATTTAAGATTAAAAACCAGCTAGGTCCTTTTATTTACAATAGTAGGAATGTTGGTTAGCAAGAAGACAAATATTTACAATATTTAAAGTTCAGTAGTAGTTTGAAATGGCAATATGACCCCTTGGGTGTCATAATTAAGTTAAGAGTCAAATTCAAATTGACCCATTTAATTCATGAGTCAAAACCTGAGGTTGAAAAGTATTCCAACTAGTCAGAGTGGTTGCAAAATACTTTACAAGAGGTGGAGAAGCAAGTTGATATGAGTTCTATATTGCTTACTCCAGCCCCACAGGACAGAAATACAAAGAGGGCAAGAGAGGAAGGCTCTTATTCTGCAGAAACCACTTCTGATACTAAGTTCAAGCTTATGTATAGGAAGAAGGAAAAACTGAATCTAGTGATAGAACATGAAGAAATAGTTGATACAGTTGAAACCATTGAGACAGATATAGTTGTCAGATATGATGCACCTCTAACTATTTCAGAAGAAACACATCAAACATCAACTTCCAGTGCAAAAAACATTCATAAACAGAACAACTCAGAGGTTTCATCATCTAGAAAACGAGTGGAGAAAGAGAAATATGTCATGGAAAAATACAAAGAAATCAAAATCAGGAATGAAACATTGAAAGTTATAACTTATGCCTATTACTGGAAACAAACTTCCAGTGACCAGAAAAAATTGCTTTCAGCTTTTGATTACAAAACTAGAAAGATGCAAATGACCTTTCTACGACCAACATTGTAGGCCCCAAAACCATCAAGAGATTATAAGAAGATAGCCTTTGAATTTCTTGCCAAATATGTACATCCAATAGATCATATTTAGTTTCACAAATAGGCGAGAGAAATGATCTATTCCGCCATGACTCACAAATATTTAAGTGTACAAAAGTTACATAATTCTTTAGAAAATATAAGGACATAGTTAAATCTAGAGAAAGCTTCTTCACAAGAAAAGGATAACAAGATAAAGTCACTTGAAGGTTTGGTAATGGAATTTGGATATAATCCAAAAGACATTAAAGCAACAGAAGAGCTTATCAAGAAGAAGAATGGAAACATATTTTCATTAAAGAAACAGCACAAGTTACTAACAACATAACATCCACAAACTAAAGAAGTTTTGGAAAATGAAAATCAGAAGGACGAAATGATGAATCTCATCATTCAGTTGACAGCTCAACTCAAAGAGATGGAAACTGAAATGGAAAAACTAGTGCAGGAAAAGCAAGCTAGCATGGACGTAGTTCCCATTACTGTTATTCCTATAGCTTCTACATCAGCTCCATTGTCTACAGCAGTCCCAGCTACTACAACACTTCCAGTATCAACAACAGTTCCAATAACTACACCAGTAACAACATCAACACTACCAACAACCCATTCCACTAATGGGGCCAGTAAATTGATCAAGGCAATGCAAGATATGTCAATCGAAACTACTAAAATCAACAAGATCAAATAACAAGTGAAGAGTTTAGAAGATACAAAGAAACTGGAAGAATTAATGTATCAAGCAGAAGCACAGAAAGCAAACAGATTAACTAAAAGAATTCACAAGTTAGAAAAAGAATTATCACTGAAAGAGCCTTTAGCCCAAGCCAAATAGCAGTTGTGGGCCAATATCATTAACTTTTTTAATGATATTTTTCCTTCTATACAAGCTATATTTGAACAGAAGGACTTGATAAAGGAGGCTGGTGATGCAATTCAGAAGGTCAAAGAAGAGCTTGGAAAGAAACCACAGGAAGCCACTAAGATAATAAAATTCCTGAATTCTAAAAATAAATAGGAATTAGAAGAACTTGGGATAACATACAAAATAGACAATATCTTAGAGGTACACAAGAAATTGATTTCCAAGAGAAATCTAATGATACAACTTGAAGAAAAATGCCAAACAATGGAGCTGGCAGTAAACAGGTTTATGAACAAGTTTGATGTTTTAAGACAGAAAGGTCTACCAAATCCATTGGTAATCAATGATAAACTAATGAGGCATTAAGACTATGATGAAAATATTAGGGAAGTAGCTAAAGAGACTTCCAACAGTTCAGCAATGAAGGGCATACCAATAGGCAAAGCAATCCTTTAGAATTTAGAAAAATTATTTTGCCTTCAACATGAGGTAATCACCTTTTTGTGAATAAACCTACATTTGCAAAATATACAGAGGCAGATGAGATTTACCAGAGGATGGTAAATATCAAACTTCCAAATGAATAAAAATAGGAAAAATGGTGTGATTTACTATGGCAAGTCAAAATAAAACACAGGTTAAAAAAATACAAATGAAAGAGAGATGAGATGAAGACAGCCAGCGTGAAAGAGACAGCCAATGTGAAAGAAAAAAATAGATGATATCAATCAAATAAAACAAGGACAACTTTTAGTTAGTTAATAGGTGTCTCTATCTTCTTGCATGAAGATATTTTATTTTCCTTAAATAAATCCTAAATCAGTTGATAGGATATTTTGTAATAAGTTTTATAAATACTTCATAATTTGAAGTGTCAAGGGTCAATTAAGGGTGGATTTTTGTATATTTCTATAGCTAATCGATCTATTTACCTGAAGGTTATTGTAATCATTTCCAGTTGATAGACATGACAAATAATAAAGGAATTTATTTACAGGATTCATGTATTGAGCTATCTCAGTGAAGTATATTTCAATTGTTCATGTTCTTTTCTTAAGTATTCCATAAACTTGCATGTTTAATAAATTTAAATGTTAGAACATAAATTTTATTGCAGAACTTGTTTAAATACACTCTGTTTTGAATTGTTATCCATGTTCATGTTTTCTTATGATATCTAGTTTAGAGAATCCTTAATTTCTCTATGATCCCGATTGACCTCCTTCACCTTCCTTCTTTATCTGGTTTAAGAAATTCTTAACTGCTCCTTGATCCTGATTGAAAACCACTTCACCATTCAGCCTTAAGAAATGATTTTGCTCAACTACCTTGCCTTGTAACACTTCCTTTATAATTTGATCATGTTATGTTTTAAAAGCATATTGACTCCATAACCCAATGGAAAATGGAAAGGAAACTATCCATCTAAATCACTAATTCCATTAATCAACCAATCAATAAAAATAACCCAACCAAGCATACATAACTAGCCTAAAATCTATTTAAAAACAAAGTTACATCATTAAGAGAGAGCCCTATCTGAGCATTAGGAAGGCTAGATCCTAATCTCCAAAATTGGATGATAGTTATCTCTGTTATTTCTTTTTAACGCCTATAACAACCCTTGGGAAATTTCAAAGTGATAACATAAGGCATGGAGGATTTTGATGATGCAGTTGATTGGGTTTTTTGGATGATTTTGATAGACAAGTAAGATGCTATTGAAAAGCTAGTAAATAATGATAATTTTCTGCTACAAAATGAAGGAGAGTAGTCATGTAATCATAAAATGAACCCTTCCAAACTTGTGGATAAGGTTGGAGGTGGTTATATTGAGATTGGCATGTTTGCCCTAACAAAGGAGTACTCCATAATGGATTATGCAAGTAATAAAATGGAGAGGAATTTTTTTGAACCATACTGTAGGCCATGGTTTCCATGGTTGTGAGCTTGTAGCTTCTCGATCTCTTTGATATGTTGCTTTCATCCTAGGTAAGAAAGAGAAAATATGCATGGGATACTCCTTTTTGGTAATGATGAAAAAACACTTCTTCAATTTTTTCCTGATTTTTCTTTACCTGAAAAACATGCAATTGTGAATTTAGGGAGCTAATAAAATCAATTTTTTAAAATTTCAAATAAATCATTGATTTCAGCTCTTATATCTCTTGTTCTTGTAATATATTTGGAAATGAAATAAGAAAATCTCTAGAATTCTTACCAGCCTTGGAGATTCCTCTTGAATACCTTATGCATAAATCACAAACATCATCATATGATAGCTGGAAAACATCACATTTTCCTATCAGATTTAAGAGTTCTAAAAGTTCATCTTTGATTCCTTTAAGAATGAGTGTTTTTAAGATCTCTTTTCCAAATGTTTATGCTTTGATTTTTGAAGGTTGTATTTAAATTGCTCCACATAGTCCTCCAAGCTTTCATCTTCCCCTTGTATCATGCTAAAAATATCTTCATTGACCTCGCAATAGTCTTGGTACTTCTTCAAGAACACATTATTCATGTCCTCCTATGTTTGAATGCAGTTTCCACCAAGGCTCATCAACCATCAAAGAGATGTTCCTTTTAGAGTAAGATGGGACACTTTCAACCTTTGATCATTAGTATAACAATCATATCCTCTACAAAGTACTTCAAACTCAAATAAAAATGTATCTGGATATTCATTTGCCAAACAATGAAATTTTGATAGAGTATATGGGGGAATTATGTGAATTTGTGTCACTCCTCCTAGATCTCTGATAGGAAATTCAAAAGTAGCAGTGTGTGTCATTCCTTCCAAAATAGAAGATTTTCTTCATGTGCTACTTTGAAGCTTCTTCTTCAAATTTTCCTGTCAATTGGTTAGTGAAATGGGTGGTGCTTACATCACCACTTCACTGAAATGATAAGATTTATTCAAAGTTATACCTCTAAGATTCCTAATTTTAATCGTGCATGCTATATGACCAAAGCTTGCCTACTGAGGGTAGACCTCACCACAAGTTAGCTAGGTTGTGTGAACAGGTTCTTACCTTCCTTCTTCAATATCAAATCCTCTCCGAGTTAGGAATGCATCTACAACCAAATATTAGTGTGGTAATGTTATTTGACTACCTCTCCAGCAACGACGCCAAAATTTTGGGTAAAATTAACTCTTAATAAAAACAACTAATCACCTAATCATTAATTATCAACCAATAAATTTATTTTTGTTTCAAGGCAATCGTAAAAATATATGCATAGCAACTACCAATGAATAACACTGGTTCTATATGATTATGTTCTACACTATCAAGTTCATTCAAAAAGAAATAAAATGTAAGACTTGAAAAACAATATTGAATCTCAAAAACAGAAAGTAAATGACAGGAAAATAAATATATTAATCACACGACTTGAATCAATAATAAATTAAATCACACATTTCTGAATTGTAAATTTAACCTATTGCACCCAACGTAATTCAAATGTTAATTAGAGAAACAATTTAAATGAAATCTAGAAATTGCAAGAAATAACAATCTGGAAAATGAAACAAACAAAAAATTACTTAAAAGAAGGAAATCTACTTTAAGGAATGAGAATTTAAATTCAAATAAACAAGCATGCAACTAAACTACTTTAGATGTTCAAGGTACCACCTCATCCAAGGTAGTGGGCCCAACTTCCCAAGACTCAGTTCTGCCTTGAGAAATAATTCAGATCAGACTAAAAGTAATAGATGTAGAACTCAATGTATAACTTCCTTCATTGAAATATATGAGAGAAATAATTACACCAGTATGAAACTCTTGGCTTTGTCTCAAGTTCAAAAATTATTCATCACATATTCAACAATTTCTCATTCGTTATCTAGCAATTGTTCATATGTTCCTTTCCCTCTCTTTGATATTTTTTTTCATTTAAATACACAAAGAGAAAAGGTAAATTACAACTAACTTGATTACCAAATTATTTACCATTAAAATTGTAGATTTTCTACAACAAATTGATCAGCAAGACTAGATCTTAAATATCATGAGTCAGCTGGAACAATTTGAATCTGGTATTGCAATTGGAAGGATTTGGAAAACAGCCACAACAGCAAATATGAGAAAATATCCTTCATAGAGCCTTTCGTTTCTCTCAATCCAAACCGAATTTAGGAAAACTACTCACTAGAAAACTGAATTGGTTCGTTCTGAACAAAACCCATGTCTCGGATTTTCAAGATTCATCTTCATTTATCCGAAATCACAAACGCAAAACCGTCTCTTTTTATCCTGGTGAATTCCTGAGTTGGAATAGTTGGAGATCAAATTTCCAATCTGGAAGAGATCTAAGTTGGAATATTTGGAGATAAAATTTCCAATCTGGAAGATATCTTGGAGGCTAAAATTGTGAGTGATGTTATAATAGATTAATAAATTGTATTTGATAAAATCATGCATAATAATTATCAATTTATTAAAATAAAGGATATTAATAGATATTACTTATCCATAAGAGCATAAATTATTATAAAATGGAATTAAATGATAAATTATAATAAATAATGTGATAAAGAATGGTATAAATGGATGAAATAGGCGTTAGAAAGTGGTAATAATAATGACAATTTAGTGGCCCAATAGCTACCAACTACCGTTGTGATAGTGAATAGGATAGTTCTCAAAGGCATATCATGTACATCTTTGATATTTATCTTTCCATCTTTGTTAGACTCAGTTCCTGGTCGACAAAACTATCGAATGTAGTCCTTCATTGTTTCACCTCCACAAATGGAGCCCGCAAGGGAAATAGGGGCACCATGTCTTGACAAACTTGTCAGAAAGTAAATGTCATCAACCAATATTGGGGGCACCTTTTCCACAATGTGAAATTCCTGTAGTGTTGTGTCCCATGAATGGATTAAGAACTCCAATAGTTCCATGTGTTGCCTCATCCTTGACAATATAAAGTACTTGAACAACCCACAGTATTTGAGGGCTCTCACAACTCCAGTCATTTAGGGAAACCATATATTTTTCTTCATGTTCTCTTTCTCTCCATGTAATCGACATTTTGATCCGATCAAAGTCTGAAATCAGACCATAGGCTTAGTTAGGATCTATTCCATGCAAAAAACTGGAGAAATTTTGGGCATTAGACAAGATGCAAGTTTTTGAATTTCTCCCAACACACTCCTGAGTGGAAGACAGAGTGTTGAAGATCAACTAGCCTTCTTTCCAGCCTCTCTACAACGCACTTTTCGACATCCAAGGGTGTGTATGTCCTAGGGCGTTACCTATTTACCCTAGGAGTCCCAAAACCCTAAAAAATGTGCATGAAACTGAACAAGAATGCAACCAATAGAAATAGGAAGGTAAGATATTCTACCTGGTCCAGATGGCACGAGAAATGGTCCACAGAATCTGTCACAATCATTCACTGAAGTTCGAGGGTAAAACAGGCTCAGAGCACTAAAATTCGAATGGTAAATGTGAAATTGTAAAAATTATTTGGTAATTTCTTATTTCAATTAGTATTTTGATTAATTTATGCATATTTAATGAAATGACTATGGTTTTTACCCATTTTTACTATTTAAACATGTATTGTTAATCCATTTGATGGTTCTTTAAGTAGGTTTACATCTGATTACAGTGAGTTCATCATGTATGTCCATGAAATAAAATTTTGACAACAAAGCATACTTTTATCTTTTTTTTGAGCTCTGCTATACATGAAAAAGGAACTCAAAGCATACTTTTATCTCTTTTTCGAGCTTTTTTAAACACGAAAAAGGAACCCCCCTGGAGTTCTCTTTTAGCTCTTTTCAAACTCTCAAAATATGAAAAGATTGTCAAGCACTTGTCCTTTCAATCTTGTAAAAGGAATTGAAACGACATCTACTTGGTATACGTTTAACCCTTTTCTAGACTAAGATAAATTATGTTTACGAAAAAGGAAAACCCTAGTCGAACATGACTAGGAGGTTCTCTCACATATTATTTTACGTTTTTTCGGATCTAAGGGGCTATTATATGAAAAATAACTTGTGGAGTTTTCTTTTAGTCCCTTTTTCAAACTCTCTAAACATGAAAAAGGACAGATTTTTCACTGTCGTTAGACTCGTTAAAGCATCAAATAGCAATGAACTTGTCCATCATGAAAATATCGAGTTTTACCTTCGCTAGACTCGTTAAAGCATCAAATATCGATGGATTGACCTAAAGGGTGGAATTATACATCAATCTTATGTTATCCTTTTCAAGCTTGTTAAAAAAAAGAGACACTGGTTAGTAATGACTGGGGAAAATTGGATAGGAATAAAACACTTTATGGTAGAAAGTCGCTCTTGAACATGACACTTATTCACTTCATCGCTATGATTTTTGGGTTGGTTAATCTGCTTGACGGTCTAGCATACCTATGGTCTATCACACCATCCATCACTTCGATTTTGGGTCAAATGATGCCAATTCATTCATTTTCATTGACATGTTTAAGAGAAGTCACTCAGTTATTACTCATCCTTTGCAATACTCATAAACCTTCACTTCATGACTTCCATCCGTAACATTGCTTCACCAGTCACATTATGTCTCTAAAATCATTACTCCAATTTCATGTCGTTGATGGGGGAAACACCGATGCCCTCTTGCGACGAGTTGCTTCCTGTCGACATTAGCTCATCATCGAGGAAGTTGACTTAGAAACAACCTTTCAGTAACTTGGAGCTTTCTTACATCAACAACAGGTTTCTCGCTTTCGGCAACAAGTTGACATCACAGGCCTTTGACCAAAAGACTTTGTATGGTGTTCGACATCAAATCATATATTCACACCATGCAGAATATCCTTTAATACCTTGAGATCCATTATCATCAACAATGGTTTCTCTCGAGTCTATTAACGGCTCACATCATTAGCTAGTAATCAGACAGTGTCTTCACATGTTCGACTTTAGATCACATATTCGCATGGTTAGACTCGTACTTTAAGCAATCGAGTGAACGGGATAGAAGACCCCGGATCTAGTTTTATCCATCCGGGCTTCGATTTTAGGAGTAGTACCAAATAATCCGTATGATGGTCATTATTTAGATTGTCATCCTATCGTGGGTCTATATTTGTAGACAAGTCTATGTCTATAGACGACTTTCTGATGTTATGATAGTTTATTTGTTGAGTATGGGATATGCCTCCCTCAGCAATTCATGTCCAATATGAATAGATATCATGATGTAATGTAATGTGATTAATGTAGGTCATCGTCCGCTTCAGTTCCTCCTCATCACGTCGTAAAGAAAATCACTCAACATTATCATTTTTTCCTTCATGATTTACGGGGCAACTGTTATAGGTCAATTTGTGCATTATCCCAAAAAACAAATCAGTATCTATTAGGGTCTATCATACTCTAAATTAGTTTCTACATGCCCTAAACAAGTCATTCTATTGATATTTTTCCTTCATGAGAGTTTCATTGCTTAGGTTCTAGTTGAATTGCCCCATTGAGCCATCAACACACCCCTAGACTACAGTAATTGCTTTGCAGAGCATCTACTCCCATGCAAGGTTCTGTTGCAGAGGATCTAGGCCCACTTTAGTGTGCATTGGTCGTCTGGGAGTGAATTGTTCATTGCATTCCGATAATCTTCCTAGCCTCTAGTGGCTTCTAGGAGTCGTTCTATTATTCACCTCATCTGATAGCTTCGAATATGGACACCATGGAGCCATTAAACCTCTTATCCTCCTATTCCCATGAACAAGGAAACCTCGTCATCCATTTTTAGGAAAGCCATTCAATGATTTATTTATGTCAAACTACCTTAATCTACTTATAAATAGAGCACTGATCTTAGTGCACAAGAGGGCAAGAATTTGTGTTAAGTATAGTTATGTTGGTGAGATCATAGTGCTTGGAGGTATTGTGCATGTATTGTGATGTTGTTGTATTGTTGATGTTGTATGTGATGAGGTTGGGACTAAAACTGGATGAGTTACAGTGAATCGATCAATTGCTTTTACTCTTCCTTCCACTTCATAATAAAGAAATTTTTTCCTTTCCTAATGCATGTATCAATGATGTTATATGTGTATTTATGAATTTAATCGATTCAATTTGTTTAGCTTGAATAGATCGTATTTTGTTTATTTTGTTTTTTGTCTTTTGTTTTCCATTGCAAGTATCAATCAAGGGAGTTCAATTAGATTGACTATGACGAAAGCGACGAAGGGAGGCAAGGAAAAGTGAACAAATTACAATTAGGTTTTCCTCCCTTTATCTATTCATTTTAAGGAAAATTTGAGATATCTTTCTTTTTGTTGTTCTAAGTGCACCACTGCACTTAGGGAAAGAATACTTATCAGTAGGTTTGATTTCTGTAAAACAATTAGAGATTTTTTCTGAAGAAAAAAAAAAAAGGAAAAAAATCTCATTGATGAGTGAGATTAGATAAATATTCCATTAGTCAGACTCTTAAATAATATGGAATGAGATATGAGATAAATATCCATTAAATCATTTATTCGGAGAAAAAAATGAGTATGGAGTAGAATAACGCACCATGGCAGAGAAAAAAGGGCTTTAAAGAAAAAAATAAAAGCCTAGGCAAGTGGGTTGGCATACCCACAAAAGCAAGACACCCCTAAGGAAAACAAAAAATGGCAAGCGAATAAAATGCATAAATATATGTCAGCAAGGGAGCAATGGGGTGGTTGATTCATTTGAGGAGGCACATCTCATCTCCTCGGAGAATTGGGGGAATGTAGTTCAATGTTGGGTGGAAAACGTGAAGGGACCAATGGGGTGGTTGATTCATTTGAGGAGGCACATCTCATCTCAGGGGAGAATTGGGGGATGTAGTTCAATGTTGGGTGGAAAACGTGACTTTCCCACATGTGTTTCCGGAAGAAGTTAAAGTTAGGTTATTTAAGTGTAACTATGATTTTTCAGGTTGTTTTTTTTTCACGATTCATTAGCTAACTCAATTGTTATAAAAAATTCATTTTTATTTTAATGACACAAAACTTATCGAATGCAAAAGTTAATTGAAATAGTATATGTTATTTTGTTTATCTGGTTTCTAGTCTAATTTTTATTCGCATGAAAAAAAAAAGAGATTATCGTAAAAATTGCGTACATATTGTAACCACTAAAACAAAAAAGAATGGAATCGACAGTTAAGGTTTGAATTATTATTGTTCAGCATAATAACTACAAATTATTGTTTTTATACAATACATATCCCGTTAAATAAAAATGATCGTGTAGAGGGTTACGCGGTTTATAAGTTCACAAAAAACCGATTTGGTAGGAATATGTAACTTTCTTTCTGTTAGAGATGAAATTCAATTAGGGTAGGAACCATGAAATGCATGGTGGTGAAGCTAGAGGAACAATGTAGTTTAAATTAGCCATGTGGTCGATGAAAGTTTGAATCGGCGTGTCTATGAAATTACTCCCTGACTTTTAGTGGATGGAGGACGCACGAAAATTATACTAGGATATAAATTATGTATTTATGATTTCCTATTCTCTATGTATTACAAGTTCTATACACAACGATTATCGATATAAGTAATAGACCAAAAATAAATTTTTCGTAATTGTAGACAATGGGTGTGGAAAGAGAATGGATTTTAGAAACAATAGTTGCATATATTATTGTTCGTTGTATATATTAACGGAAATCACCAATCATTACAGGATATAGTCCTAATACAAAATCATTTATATATTAAAGAAGGATTTCAATTACATTCCTAACTATTGACCGCAGTTGTGTGTCAAAGGGTATCTCAACTTTGTAACAACTTCTAGATTTTGACTATTTGATGCCTAGAAGCATAATAAAACATATGTAGGGTGCAAAGGATAGCATGCAAAAAAATAGGGTGTTGATGAGCATAGTGTAAATCATAAAAACTTGGATTAATGGTGGGGTTTTGGTTAACCGGAGATTATCACTAGAATCTCAAGAAAATCTACTATTTCTTGTTGAGGATTAAGTTGAGGTGACCACAAGTAGTGTAGTTGTGTGGAGTGAACTAAGTTCAAGTGGTTCACATGGAATAATAAAAAGAATGAAATATATTTTGGAGAACTGTAGTAAGATCAATTTTATGTATTCCTCTCAAAATAGAACAAAATTTACCCTTATGTATTTTAGAAAACAAAACTAGGAGTGACCCTATAATCCACATAAGAGGTGAAAGGAATTGTTTGGAAATTTTTTCATTAAATATCAATATCTAGTATCAATGCATAGCATCCTCATTATAGGACATAATTATACTCAATACATCCTTGCAACGGAAAGTGCATTAAAAAAAACAGTAAATAGAAATACAATTATTAGTACAACATGTTAAGAAGGAAATAATACACTAGAGATTCGGGTATTTCTCTTTAAAAAAAACAAATAATTTCTTTTAGCAATATCCAAATAGGTCATGGATGGTAAATTTGCAGGAAACACAACAATGGGAGGGTCGTAAGATATCAGACACTGGTAGGAATGCAATCGTTTCACACTATTTAGGAAATTTTAGTAAAGGAAAACATAATAAACATATCCTAGAATGGAAAGAGCATAAGACAATAAACACACCCAAAGGGTGATGTAAAATTTTAGCAGTGCTTTAAAAATTAAAATAACATTCAATTACCCTCAGAAAATAGCTATATTACAGAGTTATGGCCATACAGGCCTTTTTTCCAGCGAAAACAAAATATATACATAATTGTTTTATATCCATGAGATGTTGGTGGCTTTTACACAATACAAAAATCTGGGAGCCTATCTCCCTCATAAGATCAACATTCCCTTGGTATAATTGGAAACTCAATAGGACATCAGCCCATAACTATACGTAGTGCAAGGAGGTACCCCATGTTGAAAAGTGTAGCTAGTTTCGGTCTTCATAATGCCATGTAATTATAATTTTATGTAATGAAGAGACAAAGAAATAAAACATTTTTATTATTTTGCTTGCATCATGGATTTAATGAGAAATAAGATTTTATTATAGGTTAAAGACTTCTTCTTGATTTCTTTATGAATTTTTCATATTGTCATAAATATAATTAGAGTCATGTAAATGAAGTCATACTACACTGGTAAAAGACACATTGTCTATGTAAAATTATTCTCCAAGACCTTGTAACTAGGCCTCTCACATAATAAATATTATCCATGATGAATCCATCTTACCCACAAAGCTCATGTCAGCCTACAAGCTAGAAGATAGTCACTATATAAATGGTGATGCGACCTCATTTTAGAGCAAGAAATTCAAATCAGTTTTGCAATAGAAGTCTGAGGATAAGGTCTTCAATTGGTGCAAATAAAGGAGGCTATTCAATGAAGAAGAAAGGGCGCATATATCTTTGTTTAGAGTCGACCACATCTTCCACAATTCAAGAAGGACGAGGCCTATTACAACAAGAGACAATTCTGTAAAAAGTGCGAAGAAAGGGTTTGATATTGGTGCAAGGAGAGAAGGTTGAACAACAAAGAAAGTAGGATAGAAAAAGATGTGAAGGGAGAGGCAGGATTTTAAGCGTATAAGGTCACCACAGTTCAATCTTGGGTCTGCAACTATACCTCATATATCTCAGATAGGTTGAGGGTTACCACTACAAGTATTCAAGCTTGGTATTAAGCTAAAGAGACATAACGAGGGTGAAAAACGAAGGCAAAGAGGGAGATCATAGGCAGTCGAGGAAAAAACTAAAGCAAGCTAAGAGGAAGCACTTGTTTAGTGTTGTTGGTAAAGAGATCAAGGTTCTCTAGTTGACAATGCAGTATAGTGCAAAGAGGGGGATAGAAATAAGAGGTCAAGAAGAGAAAGTGAAGGATAGTTACAAGGGTCGTAGAGGAATACTTGTGTTAAGGGTATTTTTCATTGCCTTGGTACTCATCAAGTGAAGGTCTATAAGAATATTTTTTATGATGTTTTCCACTCAAAGATTGATATTTTTTAGCATTCACTTGAAAGCCTAAATATTGTGTCTCTTATGTATTTGATAATTGACTTGATGAAGAACATAATAATCTAACATATAACATATCTAAGAGAAATAAACATAAAGTACATCACAAGGAATTATCAAGAAGAAAAATGTAATAAAATCCCTAATTTTGTAACCTAGTATTAGAGCTAAGTTGTTGAAGAGAAGAAAGGGAAGTCTAGCAAGAAGACACAAAAGGATCAATCTTCAAAGGAGACATAAAGGACCAATTTTCTAAAAGGCATCGAAGAAAACTAAAGGATCTACATTGAAGAGTCAAAACCATAGATCTGAGAAGGAAGTCACATTCAAAGAAGCATTCTACAAAGGATTTGGTGAAACCCTCAAGCCATCTCAAGAGGCCATTGAAGGACTTAAACATCAAGCTCCTTCCTATACAAAGGAAATATCAAGAAGGTGATCTTCATCTTCAAAAGGTTATAAAGCTATCTCTATTGTTGAATCCAAGTCAACATTAATAAAGGCATCATCAAGCCATCATTTTGTTGAAGCCATCCTTGATCATCATCATCAAAGGCATGTATTATCAAAGATCTAAAGAGATCCATCTTCTTACATCACTCTTGAAGGAGTATTTATAAGAAGAAGCATCTACTACTATCTACATCACCATCAAAGTTCAAGGAATAATATAGTGGAGGAAGAAAGCATCTATACAAGTAAGTATCTTTATGACTTCATCTAAATCCTTCAAAATGGATATTTATAAGGAAAGAAAAAAATTGGTTGGGTCTTCAAACTTTATTGCATGGAAGAAAAGGACACATTTGAATCTTATTGGGAATGAAGTCATGGATCACATAAGGGGTCTCTAACCCTACCTTCAAAATAATATACTCAAGAACATTCCAAATACATGAAGGGAGAAATAAGAGCCCAGAGGATTCTTATAGAATCCATAAAGAACTATCTCATCCCATATATATCAAAACTAGAAACTTCAAAAGAAATATATGCCAAATCACTGCAGTTGTTCTCTATGAGTACTACAGAAGAATAAATCTCTGTGAGGCAATAAATATATAAGTTACATATGTTTAGAGAGGAAGGAATAACTTCATATTTTATGAAGACATCTAAAATATGAGATCAGCTGCATGAATTGGGAGAAGTAATGTCGGGTAAAGAAATTACCACAATGGCATTGAATGCTCTACTCAAGAGATGGGGAAACTTCACTTCAAGTATATATGGGAAAAAAGAAGCCACACCATTCCAAGATCTATGGTCTCTATTTAAGATAGAAGAGATCATATTGAAATAAAAATTTGATACGAGATCAAATGAATAAAATCAAGCCTATGTTGCCATGTCAAGGATAAATGAAATATTTGGTAAATTTGGTCCTCAAAAGAAAAGAAGGAACGTCAACAAGATAAGGTGCTATGGATGTAATGAACTTTGGCACTATAAAATATATTTTCCTAAACGAAGTAAGGACAAGAGGAAAATGGTAGAAGCCCATATCGCTAGAGAAATAGAAGAACCAGAGACAAAGAAGCCTAAGAAAGAAAAAGTGATATATCTCTACTACGATTGAGATGACCTTATTCTCTCAAAGGTATTTATCGGCTATAAAATATTAAGATAGAAATATTTGTAAATTAGATAAATGCATCACATTAATAATTGGCATCATGAGAGAGGAATTGAAGAAGAAGCACTTGTCATAGGAGAATGTTTAAAACAAAATTTATGTGACAATCATGCTATGAAGTGGCTCCTTAGAACCTCACTGGAAATAACATTCATGAAAGGAAGTCATCTAGATCAAGTTTCATCATTCATTAATCAATATGGAAATAGGTGTTGATAAAATTATTTTCTAATGGAATCCTCTTTGGATTCATTGTTTTATAAGGGAGCAAATTGTTTCATCGAAAAATTCTAACTTGCAAAATTCAAGGATTAGGATATGATGACATATTGATGAAGCAGGTCAAGGGAATGAGTCTCTTTCATTCTAAGGAAACTTTTTGCAAGTTTTACATGAGTCAAAATAAAGGATGAGGTATATATATATGCTTACACTAGATATTATGAAGTCATGGCATATGGTTGCAGATACTATACTTCTATTTATAGAAGTATGATAAAAGGAAAGAGAATATCCTCTGATGCAAAGGCTGCCAAAAGGCATGATCCACACTAGATGAAATTAGTATAATATGTTCTCATATGGAGTATGGTGTAATTTTATACAATTAAGTAACTCTAAATTGGAAGAAAATAGGAATGAAAAAATTTTGTGAAGAAAGAAAGGAAGATATTGTGAGAAGTGAAACCATGGTAAAAGGCAGTCAACATCCAAGGAAATCAAGCTGACTTGACTACGAAATATCCTCAAAATATATGCAGACTCTCATAGAAGTATGGAAAATATGGATACCCTTGACATTACATATCTTAAGGATATGTGTCAATATGTATGAAGGATGTTGATACCAATAAGAAGATGTCATGATGAAAGATCATCACTAAGGTAATTTTTTACTTAAGTATTCATATTTATAATTGAATAATATTTGGATGAGCTTAAGCAGGAATTCCAAGGGGTAGTATATCTCTTCAAAAGTTGATAACCATATGGTACGATGAAATATCCTTGGAAGAAATATGGTATGGATATAGTAGAATGACATGAAGCTAGACCAGATGAGAAGACCAATGAATCACTCTCTGATGGAATGATGAGATGACTCATGGATGAAAGTGATGGATGATATATGCCCTATGAATATATCCCATAGATGAAGACTCCTCAATAAAGAAGAATTCATGACATCGAAGGAAGGAGTTCTTCAGAGTAGCTAGATGTCCCATTATTTTGCTAAAGAGTTGTTGCAGGTCCCTGATTAAGAGGGAGCCTAGAAATAAGTTTCTTACTTGGAAGATACTTGGTAATTCCTAAGCCAAGAGGGAGATTAACTACATTCATTGTATAGGAATGAGTACATTACTTTATCGTAATATATCCTCCCTAATTGAGAGTGAGAGATAGACACCTCATTCTGGTCTTCACCATGGAAGACATAATCAAGGATTGGGTAATCAAGTAGCATATGATTCTATTTATGGATGTATGAGGGCATCCAAGATAAGAGTAGTTGTGGAAGGCCCGATATTATTTGAGGACTGGGAATCCAAGATAAGAATAGTCTTGGACATAATCTGAGTGAACCCGAGTGGGGTATGTGCCATGAGAGACAATGATGAAGGTGTTTATTAATCATTGGTCTTGCTAGCATTGGGGTTGAAGATCTCATGGAGAGATGGAGTTTTTAGTCAAGGCCTCGCTATGTGACAATTTTGGTTGATATGATGTTATACTTATGGGATTACCAATATGATTCTTCTTATGAGATTATTCATATTTAGAATGACGAAGTACCATTACATATACCTCCCTAGTTAAGAGGGAGTGTTTAAAAGTGTAGCTAGGTTTGGTCTTCATGGTGACATGTATTAATGATTTTATGTAATGAGTAGACAAAGAAATAAAATGTATTTATTATGTTTCTTGCATCATAGGTTTCATGAGCAAGAATATTTTATTATAGGTTAAAGACTTCTTCTTGATGTCTTTAGGAATTTTTCATCTTGTCATAAAGATAATTAGAGTCATGTAAATGAAGTCATATTACACTTGTAATAGACACATTTTTTATGTAAAAGTATTCTCCAAGACCTTGTCATTAGGCCTCTCATAAGTCAGCCTACACATGATGAATATTCTCCTTGATGAAGTCAACTTACCCACAAACCTCATGTCGACGTACAAGCTATAAGGAAATCACTATATAAATGGTGATGCATCCTAATTGTAGAGAAATAAATTAGGACCAAGTCTGCAATAGAAGTGTGAGGATAAGGTCTGCAATTAGTGCGAAGAAAGGAGGCTAGTCAATGAAGAAGAAAGGGCACATATATCTCTGTTTAGATTCTACCATACCTCGCATAATTCAGGATGGTCAAGGCCTATTACAGCAAGAGATAAGTCTGCAATAAGTGCGAAGAAAAGGTCTGATATTGGTGCGAGGAGAGAAGGCTAAAAAATGAAGAAAGGAGGCTAGAAAAAGGTGCAAAGGAGGAGGCAAGATTGCAAGAGTATAAGATCACCAAATTTCGGTCTTGGGTTTGCAACTATACCTCGCATATCTCATATAGGCCGAGGGCTACCACAACAAGTATTCAAGCTCGGTCTTGAGGTAAAGAGACATAACAAGGGTGCAGAAAGAAAGCCGAGAGGGAGATCATAGGCAGCTGAGGATGAAACTAAAGGAATTCGAAAGGAAGCACTTGTTTAGGGTTGTTGGTAAAAAGATCAAAGTTCTCTAGTTGATAGTGAAGTACAGTGCAGAAAGGAGCATCTAAATAAGAGGCCAAGAACAGAAAGTGAAGGATAGTGACAAGGGTCTTGGAGGAATACTTGTGTCAAGGGTCTTTGTCATGGTCTTGGTACTAGTCAATTGGAGGTATATAAGAAGAATTTTGATCTAGTTTTCCTTTCAAAGAGTGAGAAGCTTTGGACCTTGCTTGCAAGCCTGAATATTGTGTCTCTTGTGTATTTGATAATTGACTTGATGAAGAACATAATAATCTAACCAAAACACCATCTAAGAAAAAAGAAAAATATAAAGTAAATCAGAAGAAATTATGAAAAAGAGAAATATAATAAAAGTCGTAATTTCTCAACACGCCCGCACCAGGTATGCAACATGGGTTTGGTAAGCATAGAAATGCACAGTGACCTGTAAGGCCACGACATTGATTAGCCTTGCATTATTGAGCAGGAGTGAGTACAGTATTTTAGATCCGATATTCATTTAGCTGTCAAAAACAACAAAGAACTATACATCGGTTAGTGTTATTGACCTATGTGAAGTATGCATTAAAAAGGAAACAAAATAAAAATAAAAATAAAACACTACTGCCAAATCAAAGCCACTAACTGGAAGTGTGAAAAAAGTTAAGAGTACACATTTACCTAAGAGAAAAGAAAATTCACGTATTCCTAGTTGAGTAAGTACCTCAGACATCTAGCAGCGTCAAGAGAAAATTGGCTGAGATGCATACATGAAGGGCATGATCCTAAAAAGCTATAACGGTAAAACAACAGGGCATTATCTAACCCACCGACCCTTTTCACAGGGGCGTATGCACACAGGTTAGCTGGCCTGTGAGAAGTTGCCTCAGAAAAATTATACAACACTTCCTATGTCGCCTACAGCGAGCATGACCTGCACAAAACGAAGCAGAGAAAGACATCGTGAGGTGAAGGAAACCCGACCACTCTGGATAAGATCTTCATTTTTAAAAACAAAAATAAAATGTAGAGCCGAGAATAGAAAGACATCGTGAGATGAAGGAAACCTGACCACTATGGATAAGATCTTCATTTTTAAAAACAAAAATAAAATGTAGAGCCGAGAATAGGAGGAAAAGAACTTACCCAATCACCGTGGTTGTTATCTGTGGAAAATAACAAAGAAACCAGAGAAAAAAATATTGTTGTGACAAACAAGAGACCTCGGCGTTCCAATTTTTAGCTCCTATCACATTTCGAGAAAACCCTAAAGGCAATGGACCGAAACAGGTGTAAAAAACAAAAAATCAATCGACAGGTATCCAAGCAGGGCCATGGGAATAAATAGAAAAAAAAAAAACAAAAACAAAAAAAAGCAAATGATACCACTGAACATACTTTCCTGGTTAGTGCAGATTTTTCAGGAGTGAAACCGCCACACATTACTAGAACCGGAGGAGATACATTTGAAAAGAGTTCAGGGTTTACCAGATGTGATCCCTACCGTTAGATGAAAAGAAAACATCTAAACCATTCACAAAAACCGAACACTGACGTATCACATGGAGATAATTTGGGCTGCGAGGATGTGGAACCCATTATTAATTCATGATTGTCAATAATGGCCAGTTGTGCCTCAAAAATCTGTCCCAAAATTGTTACAGGTACGAGTATATTCCAGAAAGAAGTAAATAAATTTGTGTCCAAGTATTGGAACTAGGTAAGCAACCAAGTCATCGAAAAAATCAACCACCTATTGTTACACTAAAAAAAATTCTTTGTTTAAGTGACTAATGGAGTTAAACCTGTGCAAGTTCCATTGTATTCTTTTAAATGGTTGTAGTGTTACTTAGGGTAAGCCAACCAAAAACAATATCCAACAAATAATCACTATGGTAAAAGTGAGAACAAAACCAACTACATATATAAAAAGACTTAAAAGGAGAGTTTAATGTATAATAATAATAATAAATAAATAAAATCTTTATTCAAATAGATGATAGGTATCTGACACTAGTCGACTTAGTTTCTGCAAGTTAGACATACTAGGCTTTGAACAGTTTTAGGTTGTTGATTTTTGTTGGTTGTGTCTAAAAACAAAATTGCCTCAGCCAAAGGAGGATTCTATGCTCACTATACTTACACAACTTTACCTTTGTTTTTTTTCTCTAATGTTATATTATCAATCAATTATATATATATATAACTTACGCTATCAATCCTAAGTACATGTCTAAGTTGAAATTTTTAGGGTTTTAGACATTCACATTTTCTCTCTATTATACTAATACCAATAATATAAGGAACGCAGGATTTGAATTTCTTTAGACCTACTAAACAACCTTCCGTAAAACTTAGGTACATTTTAAGTAAGAATTATGAGTGTCTTCAAATAATGACTATGTTCCACAAGGTTAGAAGGATAGCATGGTTCAATAATAATCCATAACAATAGTCATAATAACAAATGTTGCACACAATTGCTTGTCTTATTATATATTCATCTACTTTTAATCATTCTATCACAACAAAACTTTTTTTCTTGTAATCATCAATACCAAAAATTTATAGAACAAATTTCTAAAGAGATTGCGACACTACTTTCAAGTTATGGAAATTCATTAATTTGAAACAATTATATGTTCAATATTTAGTTTTCCACCAAAATTTAACAAGGAAAATAACACTCTTCCTAGCTCAACAAAAATTGGTACCTATACCAAATCTTCCCTTATTCTAAATTCCACTTCCAAAATAGTAGACTTCCTAAGATATCTCAGTCCGAGTGAGTCCTACTTAGGATATCACAAACTATAAGTCTGACTAGGGATTCAACTAGGATATCACAAACTTTAAGTCTGATTAGGGGTTCAACTAGCCAACCAGCTCAAGAATATCCCAATGGAAGCCTCCTTCCTCCCTCAATAGTGTCATGTATGAGGATTCAAATTATTTCAAGTCTTCCCTCTCAAATACCTTTGGTTTCTCCCATACCTTCTAAGATCATTTATCTCTATGGGAGTGAAATTTCCACTTAGTGACTTTTCCAGTAATTTCCTTAGTTTCAACTTTCCCTAGCTAACTTATTAATGAAAAACTAAAATTAAATTATAGATATTTTAAGTTTATCATTGGTCTCTCATTCAACTCACACTTTATCAATTCTTGGTAGTAAAAGTAAATGAAAATACATTTACTAATTACTAAGAGGTATTACAAACACTTTTTCCGTTTTTATAAATTGAAATAAAAGAAATTGATTTTTGTAATGTAAGTAAAAATAAATAAAAACTATTTTTATGTGAAAGAAGGTATATCATATTAAAATAAACCAGAATGGACAAAGATTCACTTTGGATCTTTTAAGTAGAGAGAATTTCGTGTCTTGTTGTTGTCGGGTTCATCTTTTGATGTTTTATAAATTTTGGGTTAATATAAGGGTGCATAACAATCCTATGTAAACATAATATTCACTCATATGATGGGATCTTTACGTAAAAAAATAGTGAGTCATTTGGCATATGAAACCCAAAGGAAATCTACTTTCAACCATCATAAAATAGATCAAAACTTCGATCAAACAACCAATATCAATGCAATGAATACAAAAACAAAGTTTACACACAATATAAATGGCATAAGCCTTAGATCTAAAATTCTTTCAACCTCTCAATGTGACCTTTTTAATTTTATTGTTACAAAGACAGTGTAAAAATATGAAACCTGGGGCCTATTGCAACTTTTTAAATCGATATTTGTATACTTTTAAAATTCGTTGTCAACAAACAAATCCTCTCTGAGGCCGAGTGCATAAATTAATATTCATTGTACATTGTAAATAGTAGATTTACTTTAAAATCAAGTTCAATCAGATGCTTATATCTATGTGAATTTAATGTATATAATACTCTTGGAAGATTTTTATATTTGGAAAACCTTAGCACAAAACTATTTTTTGGGAACATAGTGAAACACATATTAAAAATAATTCACGGAAAGGAATTTTCTTTGGAAACAATGGGTGTTGGATGTTTTTATTTGTTGGCATTGTTGGTGAGGATTATATTTAGCATGATAACTCCTCAATATTATCCATAGCTACTCTCATTATTTCATATAGAAGTGCTCTACCAAATCCCTCATTACAAAATATTTTAGAATCTAGGGCCTAGTCCAATAGTTGTTCCTCTCACTAGTTCTTTGGGAGATGAGTCTAAAGTAATATAAGAGTTTCACATGTTTCCGTACACAAGGTAGAAATATAAATTCTTATTAAAAACTCCATGGAAAATATGGATACCTAGAATATCTAGTAAAAATGGGGTTTTCTTTAATACCCATGAGAGAACATGCCATGCCATAAGTTCACTAACTGAAACATTTATGGCCTTTGATAATTTGGTACAAAGAAAATAAAAGACAAAGAAGAAGTTTCACATGAAAGCTCCCCAATGAAGTTTTTAGAAGGGTAACCTTATATTTATATGGAACAAAAGAATCAAAAGGGATGGTAAACATAATAAGTCTGAAATTAGTTGGTTGGGTCCTCACAAAATTGAATATTTTTTAAATAATAATAATTTTTATATAATCCATTTGGATGATAGGAAGTTACCCTTACTCATGGGAAAGTTCTAAAATGTTCTATCAAGGTAATATCTGATGCTTAATGGACATCCTTGTAATATAGTAAGCTTACTACCCTTTGTTACTTATGTGATTCATTTTATTAAGTTAATCATTTTATTTTATTTTGAATAAAAGGAATTGATTATCATGTTACATGAAATTACAAATGAGTTGGTGACATGGGCTTCATAAAATTTTATTTCACAATGGATTTATTTCTCTTTGAAGGAAAAGATAAGGTGCTCATGTATTTAAACTTTCATTGCATTTAATGTCCATTTCATGAGAATGATTTATGTGTAAAAATTTATGGATATATAGAGTTCTCATGGACTCTCAAGATGACCACTTGTCGCTAAGTTGGATTCAACTATTCCACCTTAGGTTCTTTGCAATCCACCTTACATATTTTTACCAAATGTGACAATCATGATGAGCCAAAAGTGTGATGACAGATGTATTTTATTGGGGCATGATGAGATGACTGATATAAAATTTCTCATATTGATAATATTCCAAACCCCTTTGGTAGTTCGTCATGGCCCATCCTTATAGCCCCTATTTTGGGGTGCTTGGTTTATTTCTACATCTAACTCCCCTTGGTAGTAACACCCCCTACAATTGGGATTTTTTCATTGATAGGTATTAAAGCATCTTGATGTGGATCTACAAGAAAACCTTATCTAGAAAGCCTATAACTAGTCACTTAATTTATATGCTATGAAAATGTGTTGCTCTCAATGTAAATATTGACATAAATATGGCTTGGAACACCTATTTTGTACCCAAAATTGACCCCTTACCACATGTATGTACCACACTTTTTCCAGGAACTATTGAAGGTGATTTTACTCACATTCATGTTCAATGGGTGTTCTTTACAATCCTATGATGGTATGCCATAACTCTCTACCATGTGGTTTAGTGAATAAAAAATATCTTAAGCCAAATATAATTGTAAAAAGGGAGGATAAAAATCCATCTATTGACTTAGGGTTTTCTTCTTTGACAAAGAAGAACATTAATAAGCTTTTAAGGAAAATTAGTTAATTAATAAGTTCATCATCCTTCATCATTGTTAGTTTTGGATTGGATATCTAACAATTTCGAAAATCATGAACCCACTGGTATTTTATACCATGGTAAAGGCTATTATGCTTTTACTTTTGACAACAAGGAAGATAAGGATATAATCTTAAGATCTAGGGCTTATTTCATGGGCTTAAGTGGAATATTTCTCCCCAATGAACTTCATATTTCAATCCTAATATTATTTTTTCTATGCATGTAATTATTTTATTTTTTCATCTTCCCCTAATTTTCAAAGGTGATGGTATTTTTTAATCCATTCGAAACAAATTGGGTCACTATATTATTTCTTCGTAGGTCGGAGAGAATAAATTCTCATATGCTAGAATTTATATTGAAATATATTTTTCAAAAGTACTCAATGAGGTGATTGAACTTTACTTGGAGGCTTGGAGCCATATTCAAACCTTGTATTAATAAAGTGTTCAAGATTACACTCAAGAGTTTAGATCACATAGAGTGTAATCTAAACTCTATGTGATCTAACACTTTCCCTCTAAAACCCTTAAAAAGAAAATCCCAAAATATATAGTGATATTCAAGATCACTATAATAATTAACTGTTTAACTTCTTTTGTGTGCTAAAAAAGAAGTTATTATTTTTCTATTATTATTATTTAATTAAAATAATAAAAAAATGAATTATTTTAATTATTAATAATTCATTAATAATTAATTAATGAATTATTAATTAAATTCATAACTTAATTAAATGAGCTAAGGGATAAAATTGATGCTTAATTGCGGAAATAAATTCAATATCAAATTAAGCATATATGCAAGTATGGCAATCGGTTCTGGATGGATATAAAGTTCCACCTACTCCTCCAACAGATCAGGATGGAAGGAATACCATCAGCTCAAAATGGATATCCATCCAGAACCGATTGCCATACTTCAGGTCCAAGAGGTTGATAAGTGCCCATAACCTGGTTATCAAGGTTTTGCCAGTATAGTGATAACCTTGTTTTGTTTATTTTTTTGTATTATTAGTAGGTCCCC
This sequence comes from Pinus albicaulis, assembly GCA_034641835.2. Taxonomy (NCBI): domain Eukaryota; kingdom Viridiplantae; phylum Streptophyta; class Pinopsida; order Pinales; family Pinaceae; genus Pinus; species Pinus albicaulis. The sequence continues at coordinate 849,128,834 of CM076576.1, forward strand.
TTTAAATGTAATTATTTCCATAGTTATGGGCACTTTGCAAAAAAATGTTCTAAGGATCTAGTATCTCATCCTCTTTTTATCCTAATGTCATCTTCTCAATCTGATGATAAGCAAGGAGCATTCATATAAGTTTGAAGAAAACTTAAGAACCAATTGTCTAAGAGGTATCATCGTCTGAATATGTATAAATTTAAATAGCCCTCTCCCTCGAGTGATATATTTGGAGCTTTATAATATTTGGGTATTAAAGATGAGGCTAGAGAACTCACCATTCTTATCGACCAATTATAAATCAAGTGCATTCAAAGGTAATCATTTCTTCCATAAAGTAAGAGCTTCTAACTAAGGAAAATGACAAAATTGTTGTTTTGGAAAAGAAGGAAGAAGAGGGAGAGGAGGTGGTCAATCTTTCCTCCTCTTCCCCTCTCTATTCTTATGTTCTAAAAATAAATCCACATTTTTCTTGTCCAAAAACACTAAGTAAAAGAAGATCGATGAAAAAAAATCCCAAATCTAGGTATATAACATTCTTTTTCTTCTAATGGATCTAATGGGGAAAGTATCATTCAAACATTTTATTTTTGCATTACCTTGAACCAATAATTTCTTATCCTCAAAAAGTAGTATACTTAAGCTTCAATAGGTTTATTATTGGATCTACCCACCTATTTTCCATGGTTTTTCTGCATTAGTTTATTATTGAATCTCCCTCCTCCTTTGATAGTTTTTTACATTCTTCTTTTCCATTCTATAAAAAAATTATATTATAACATTTATAGTAGCATTTTTTCATAAAGTTTCAATTGTAACATTTGTAGTAGGATTCATTCATAAACGTTCCATAATAACATTTGTAGCATATGTATTTTAACTATATGGTCAATGCACAAAAAAAGGAGAGATTATGAAGGAAAACTAATTTTGAAAATAAAATATATCTCAAATGCAATATAGTTTTGACCCATCCAAATCCAACAAGAAACCAAATATTTTCTAGACTCATTGTAAAATCATTCTAATTAAGAAATTATTAATAAATAAAATCAATCACCCATCTAAATCCCAAAATATAAATAAGTAAAATCAATCACTCATCCAAATCCAAAAGAAATGAAAATGTCCACTCCACTACATATATATGGATAGCCAAAGCGATTAAATAGATCCCGCGTTTAGTTTTGTCGAGTATAAAAAATAAACATCCAAATAAGAATATGAGCATAAGAATAACATAAAAATAAGACTTTGGCTAAGAAGAGCATAAAACCAGATTTAAACCCCACAACACCCTCAAGCAATTTCTCTCATCCGCCAACAAAATATTCGATCCCATGCTAGGATCAAGGGTTTATAGAATTCCTTGTTCTTGCGGTAAATCGTACATTGGCCAAACAAGACGTCCTTTCAAAGACCGCCTCAAGGAACACATAGCTTATGCCAACCATAATTGTCATTCAAAGTCTACCATCGTTGATCACTCATATAAGTCCAAGCACTTAATTTTCTTCAACCAAACAAAAATCATAGCATCTGTACCATTCTACAACTCTCGTATCATTCGAGAAGACCTTGAAATAAACAAGAACCCTAATAACTTTAATAGGGAGGATGGTTACAAGCTCAGACAATCATGGAAGCCCGTTATCTACCATTTAACCCTATGAATCTTGACCATGCCTTGGTTTCTATCTCCCCCTCTTGAGTGCCTCTTATCCCCCACCCCTTTTTCCTTTCTCTAATCCTTTCCTTAAAATTTTCTATCAACTCTCTAATAAATGTTTTGACTTATCTTAAAAACTCTTGTGTCTTAGCTTTATATATCTAATAACAAAAGAGATGAATTTATCTTTAACTCATTTTAATCCTTTAATCTAAAGTGTCATATTTATTTATTGCTTGATTCTTAACCTCTTCTTTTGTTTAGTTATATTTGTGCGCTTTTATTTATAAATCTCTTTTATCCTAATTTCCTTCTTGTAATTATCAAAATTTGATCAAATTCAACTAAGTTATCATAAATTTGTTTGTTATTGTTCAATTTATAATTATTATTAATTTTTAATATTATTGTTAGATCTAAGACTTTTGTGATCCATAATATAGAATAATGTATTTCGGATTAATCACATAATAAGGATTTGGTCGACGTTTCGAACCAACTAATGTGGTTCATCCTCAGGACAAGGTGAAGAAGGAGATTGATCTTATTGAATAAATAGACGGATGCATCATTGCTTGGTGATAGCTATTAAAACTAGCCGTTAATTAGTTAACTAGTTAGAGAATTTAAAAGTTTTAATAATTAAAAATATTACTTAGAAGGGTCAACAATTATTATAATAATTTAGTAAATTGAATAAATTATAAAATTAACCTTAATAAAGGGAATAATATTAAAATAAGGGGAAGGGATAGATGAATAATATATAATAATTTATAAAATTGATTAAAATATAAAAATATAATATTAAGGAAATAATATTAAAATAAGGGGAGGGGGTAAATAAAAAATATAAAAAAGGGGGGCAAGGAAAAAATTAAAAATTAGCGGAAATGGGGAAAAAAATAAATCACATCAAATATCTTAAATAAATAAATAAAAATAAAATAAAATAAAATAAAATAAATAAAAAATAAAAAATCTAAACAAGAGGAAATGGCATAAAAAACATAAACCAGAGAAAAGGATACAAACAGAAGAGGAAAAACAAAACAAAGGGACGAGGAAAAATTTAGAGACAAAAGAACAACACCCAGGGGGCCGAATCACCTAGAGAGGGCTGGAATCCAGCTCTTACTTAATTTCCACCAATCATCTATGTTGAGATTTTGAGGATGTCTCCCAATTTCAATAGCCTCCCTGAGCTTTCTATGATGGAAGTGATCCACCGTGGCAATGACTTTGGAATCTTCAATGCAAACATGGTGACACGATTTCCCAACATGCTTCGCAATAGCAGAAGTGCGGGATCTAGTGTGCCTAATGTCTGCAGCATGCTCAAGGATTCTCTATCTAATGGATTGACTAGTTTCTCCAATATAGGGAGTACCACAAGAGCAAGGTACTAAGTACATGCCTTTCATGTCCTTTGGGTCTATAGGGTCCTTAACCGATCCGAGAGAATTCTTGATAGTACAGAGAGGTATACAAGAAGAGGTAACATTATTTCTCCTAAGGACATGGGCAATCCTATCAGATGTCCCTTGGATAAATGGGAGATTCACCTTGGAGATAGGATCCAAACAAGAAGATTTTTCTCTTGAGCCTTTAGCGGCTTTTTGAAAGGTCTTCAGACCTTGAGATGTGTTGTACCCATTAATCTCAAACACATCCAGAAAATGCAATTTCTCTGACTCCAAATGGCTATCATCAGATATTCTAAGAGCCCGAGTAGCCAGAGTGCAGAGAACACCAAATTTCTGAGCAGGAAAATGATGAGAATCAGCATGAAGATACTGCTCAGTGTGAGTCTTCTTGCGGAATTTTTAATAATTTAATTATAAGAAAAATAAAAAAAATAACTAACAAAATCAATTAATTCTTAGATTAATTCACTCTCATTTCAATAATTTCTTTTTTGGCAAAATTAAAAATCTAATTCTAATTACTAATTTTATTTATTTATCCTCAAGATAAACCGCATTTGATGGTTTGAAACGTCACCAAATCCTAATTATGTGGTTTATCGGAAAAACATTTATCTAAATTATAGATCACAAAAATCTTAGATCTAAAATCAATTATTACTTTTCAAAAATAGATAACATATTAGTATTTTATTATTTTTTTAAGGTTTTCCAACCGATACATTATTTATTTATTTATTTATTTATGTTAATTTTCACATTTAATAAAAATCCTTTTTGAATTATTATTTTTCAAAAATAGTAAAATATTGTTATATTTGTTTATTTTATTTTATTTTTAATTTTCACATTTAACAAAAATCCCATTTCAATTATTACTTTTCAAAAATTAGTCAAATATTATTATTTTATTATTTTTTAATTATTTTTTAACCATTAGCTAAGGAATACATTATCGAAAAATTTTCCTATAAAAAGCTCTCGGGCACTAGTTTTCTCACAAATCTAGCTTTGGTCCTAATGATGAATTCGGCTTTCCTTCTCAAACTATCTTCTCTATAGTGCGTGAAACCTAATGAAGGATTCACTCATTAGCATTATCGATGCGCACCACCAATAGTTTAGGAATGAAAGAGAAAATAAATAAGAAGGCAATGACTGAAAAAACAGAAGATGAGATGTCATTATTACAATCAGACATTACTTCTACTGGGATTTTACACTTTCTCCCATCCGAGGAGCCCACAAAGTCTCTCCATGAAAATCAAACTCATCCTCAAGAAGGAGAGACAACAGAGAAAGTTTTGTCATCTATCAATTATTTCCAGAGCCTGTGAAGGCGAGAGTGGTGCGATGACGAGGACAATAGAAAGCTTCCAAATATTTTTTGGGAGTATCATTTACGAGCATTTAAGTTTGCAAATTATGCCGAATTAGTTAGCAAATTGCTCATAGTCTGCGACATATTATTTGTAATTTATAGAGAATGTTATATTGTTCCATTGTGACTCTATGGAGAAATATCGCCACTTACGGACCAGCATGGGTTGCCTATCATAATAATGAAAAATACTATTATCGATATGTATTACAATTGTCACAATAATTCATTGATAGTCGAAGAAATCGGCCTTGAAGAAATTACAAGACTTGTAAGCTTAGACATTGCATCTATAGCAGCAGGACACGATCCAAAAGAAAGAGATCTCTTTCGACTAGAACCAAGAAAAGTTTGGGATCTTGATGTTCGAAATTGCAAAGGCGTGATTTATGATATGAATGACAGACTATTCAATTTTTTTGAATTGAGAGGGTACACTGAATTGTTTATAATTCCGGATCCAATCGGTGATTGTTTTAAATCTAAGTTCAGATTTGGAAGTTCTAGAAATAGGGAAATGTTCATAATGATTACAAACAGGCACAAATATGAAAGGAAGGAGGTTTTATTGAGAATTTATTCCAAAGCTACTGGAGAACTTTGTAAAGAAATTTTGATAATTGTATCTCCATGATGCAAAATTAACTTCGTGGATTTATGTGGCCCTGATTGAATAGTTTTTCATCAACAGGATTTAGGGATGCAGGTCATGGATATATATTCTGAAATTTGTAAAAGAATAAAATCAAGTGGCATCCAGGTTAGTTGTCCACCAAGTTATTTACGCAAAAGAAGAGATTTTTTGTGCATCACAGAAAGAAGTGTTCATGTATGTGATTTACAAGGTGAGATTGTGGTCACATTTGAGGACCATCGCATTTTTTACAGCCATTTCGCAGGTTTCGCAGGTTCGTACATTACAACCGAAGAGGACATTTTTATTTCTGTTTGCGGTTTTGGCGACTATCCTGAGTCTATCAATATTAGTAGCATTCTTACAAGAAAAATCTTGGGAAAGATTACAATTGGTGCTCCAAATTGTGTTCCTGAGTTGAGAGGAATGGCCTTCCAACATATGTACTCCTGTGCATTCGCATATAATGAAAGGACTCATGATATCATGTCACGAAATACTAAGGGAACTATTTTGTGTTGGAATTTTTGAAAATTCTAGAACAAACTTAGAGAGAATGATGCTCTCCTTCAAACACAAAGAATTTTTAAAAAAATTGCTCACTGCCAAATAGAGGTTTCACAAAAAAAACACTTCCATTCCATTCACTGTAAAAACTATTACAAAAAAAAATTCCTCTAACAGAGGGATTACAAAATTTGGACTGCTACACAAACACAGTGCCAAGAAAGACTCTTTGTCTCTCTATTTTTCAAAAATACACAATATATGTCTGTCTGTGTATATTTTTCCTTCGAGCACACTCTGTTTTTAACACTGTTGTGTGTTTCACAATACAATAGCTCTCGGGCTATGTTTTTCATATATGTGACGCAATTAAAACAATAAACTTAAAACAAACTATTTATAATACATATCTATTATGAACCTACGGTTTTAATATATATTGTATTAACCCATATGACTATGGTTAAAAATTTACTGCCGCACCTATTAAAACAAAAACAGTACAAAATTTCTTTGTTTGCAACCATATGGCGCTGGTGGACCCCGTCGGACTCCAACCAACAATTAAACAAAATGGATAGAAAAATCACGTCACAAAACCTTGTGACGTCACTCGGGGAAAACTCTGCGCGATCGCATTCTCATTGGATGAGATATGGGGCCCGCAGATTCCAACCAAAATATAAGTCATGTTTTATAAAAATTTCACGTAACAAATCCACCCGATGACATCAGGGAAATTTGTGATGCGAAAACTTTAGGCTATGTTTTATAAAAAAAAATCAGGTCCGTTTTTAGGCGTGGTGATGTAGGCACCAATGCTGCGTGATAACACGCGATTGGTCCATGTCCCTATGCTGAGATGGCATGTGGGGCTGACGTTTATGTTTGCAAAGACCTCTTCAATGAGCGCGATACTGTTCTCATTCGCTGGCGGTGGGACCACTGTTGTCATGGCCTGCGGGGACCACCAGACTTTAAACAATAAACAACTTCCTACGTACAAAAACAACAAGACTCTTTTTTCAATTGTAAACTCTGTTTTCCAAAAATACAAAGGGCTGTAAGGTTTTAAAAATGATTGTTCAATGCAAATAGCAAGCAGCTCTGTGACAGAAATTACTGAAACAAAATTAGAAAGCGGTGCAGCTCTGCAGGGCAGTTGAAGTTAACACTTCAACACTCCCCCTTAAGTTCAACTGCTGGGTTATCAGTCATACCCATGCATTTTCTCAAATATTCAAAGCTTTTCTACTCCAGTGGCTTTGTCAGTATATCTGCAAATTGCTTCTGAGTCCTGCAATGTTTTAAAATGATTTCTCCATTGTTCACTAGCTCCCTGATGTAGTGAAACTTAGCATCTATGTGCTTTGTCCTTTTGTGAAACATAGGATTTTTAGACAATGTTATGGCTGAGCTATTGTTACAATAAATCAATGTGCCTTTTACCTGTTCTTGACATAAAATCCTCAACATTCTTCTCATCCACACTGCTTGACATGTTGCTGTTGTAGCTACCACATACTCTACCTCTGCTGTAGATAATGCTACAATAGGCTGTTTCTTAGAAGCCCATGAAATAGCTCCTGAACCCATATGAAAAACATAACCGGATGTGCTTTTCTGATCATCTACACTTCCAGCCCAATCACTGTCAGTCTATCCATTTAATTCAGAATTTTCTGAAATAGTATACAAAATACCATACTTCTTAGTTCCTTTCACATACCTCAGAATTATTTTTGCTACCTGCCAATATGCTTCTTTTGGCCTCTCCATAAATATGGAAATCAAACTAACAGCATGCATTATATCAGGCCTAGTTGCAGTCAAATACATGAGGTTGCCAACTATGCTCTTGTACAAACTAGGATCAAAATCCTTGCTGCTATCCTCTTTGTTGAGTTTCATATTTTGCTTGTGAGATAAAAATCCCATTTTCATTTTGCTCTACTTCTATCCCTAAGAAGTATTTCAGCAATCCCATGTCAGTCATTTCAAATTCATATTTCATGACTGTTTTAAAATTTTCAATAAGGTAATTATCATTACCTGTGAATATCACATCATCAACATACAAAACCACAATCAGCATCTTACGATATTTTTCTTTGATGTATAATGTGGGTTCTCCTTAACATTTTTCAAACCCATTCTCCAGTAGATAGGAATCTATCTTATTGTATCATGCTCTTGGTGTTTTCTTCAGCCCAAAAAGAGCTTTCTTTAATCTTCAAACTTTGTGCTCTTGGCCCTTTTTCTCATAGCCTAGAGGTTTTTCAACATAAACCTCTTCTATTAACACTCCATTTAAAAATGTTGATTTTACATCCATTTGGTAAACTTTCCATTTGTTTTGTGCTGCTATGGATAGCACTGCTCTCACTGTTTCCATTCTTGCAACTAGTGCAAAAGCTTCCTCATAGTATCTTCCATGTTGCTACTTATAACCTTTGACAACAAGTCTGGCCTTGTGTCTTTCAATCTTATCTTCAGCATTGATTTTGGTCATGTAGACCCATTTAACTCCAATGACTTCCTTATCTTTTGGGAGTTCAACCAAATCCCATGTTTTGTTCTTCTCTATTGCATTAATTTCTTCATCCATGGCTTCTATCCATTTTCTATCTTTTATAGATTTCTAAAAATGAATAGGATCATCAATATGACAATAAAAAGCAAATAAAAAATTCATACCTTCATTTGTTGTCTCTTGCTCATAAATTTCATTTAAATTTTTGAATCTTGTTCCTCTTTCATTAGATGTACTTGTGCTTGAAGTAGCACTCAAATCTGCTCCATTTGGTGTGCTTGGAGAAGCACTCTCATTACTTCTCAATGGTGTTATTACTCTTGCTTGAGATGTCCCTTGTTGTCCTTGTGTTGGTGGAGGTTGTGCTATTGATGAGATATTATTTTCAGCCACATCTTCCTCATCTTCATCATGAGACAAACAACTTTTAACATTGACTATTTTCTCAATGCTTCCATCCCATGCTTCTTCTTCAATGAATTGCACATCTTTGCTTATAATAAATTTCTTTGTGGATGGGTTATATAATATATATCCCTTGGAGTCTTCACAATATCCAAGTAAGATGCACTTCTCCCCCTTACTGCCCAACTTCTTCCTCAACTGTTCTGGAATGTGTGCATAAGCCACACACCCAAAAACTCTCATGTGGGTGACTCCCTGTTTTCTTCCACTCCACGCTTCTTCTGGAACTCTGTTCATTATAGCTTTTTTTGGGCATCTATTTAAAATAAAAATAGAAAAATTTGTAGCTTCTACCCAATACTCATTTGGCAAGTGTTTTTCCTTTAGCATACTTCTCACCATTTCCATTATGGTTCGATTCTTCCTTTCAGCAACACCATTTTGTTGCAGTGTGTATCTTGTAGTAAATTGTTTATGTATGACATTTTCTCTGCAAAAATGCAGAAATTCTTTTGAGATGTACTCACCTCCTCTATCAGTTCTAAGAACTTTGATATGCTTCCCACTCTGTTTCTCTACTAGAGCTTTAAAATGGAAAAAAATTTCAAATACTTCACTTTTATATTTCAAGAAATAAACCCATACTTTCCTTGTGAAATCATTAATGAAGGTTAGCATGTAATTGCTGCCTGAAACTGATGATGTTTGCATCGGCCCACATAAATCTGAATGAATAATTTCTAAGGGTGCTTTCGCCCTTATGCTCTTTCCTGATGGAAATTTTTCTCTATGTTGTTTTCCCAAGATGCAGCCTTCACATAGGCTATCTAGTTTCTCAATCAATGGTAGTCCTCTTACCATTCATTTTATATGCATCAAATTCAGACCTCCGAAATTGATATGCCCAAATCTCAAGTGCCATAACCAATTCTCGTCTTTCACTTCCTTCTGAAAGACCTCTTGAGTTATAGCTGCTACATTTTTTTCTTTTCCCTTCAAATCTATATTGAGCTTGAGTGGAAACATTCTATTGTTGGTCATTTGTATTTCAGAAATAATCTTCTTGCTTGGAGGTATGACCATTATTATGCACACGTCATTTTTAAAAACTACATTGTAACCTTTTTTTATGAGCTGCCCAACGCTCAAAAGATTACACTTCAAGCCAGGAACATAGTACACGTCTGGCACAAATTTCTGTTCACCATTTCTTGCACGGATACTAACTCTACCTTTTCCCTTGACATAAATCTTAGTATCAGTTCCTGTTGTTACTTCTGATTTAACTTCTTCATCAAGATTGGCAAACATTGCTATGTTTCCAATCATGTGATTACTGTAGCCTGAATCTAAGAACCATACATCATCCTGTCTATCTTGTGCTACATTACATGTTAAAAACACATTCTTTGGGTTCTTTTCTTCTCTTGCTACATTAGCATTCTGCCTATTATTCATGTCATTTAGCTTTTTTCTACACTCATTGGCATAGTGCCCATATTTTTTGCAATAATGACATTGGACATTTGATTTGTCATACCTTTGTCCTTGAGCATGTTGGTGTCCACCTTGTTGGCTGCTGCTTTGGTCGTGGCTTTGATTCTTATTGTTTCTCCTTCCATGTGAATGTGTAGAGTTGTTTCTTCCTTCTCTGTTTTGGCTTCTACCTCTTTCTCTTCCTCTTCCAAAAGGTGTCTGGGTCTTGAAGGAATGCTCTAGAGATGGGTTTACTGATATTCCCAATCTTTTTTCATGACTCATCAGTGATGCATGAAGTTCATCTACTGTGAACTTTGAGAGATTATTTGTCTCTTTAATGGTGGTAACAATAACATCAAACCTTGAGGGTGGGCTCCTCAACAGTTTCTCCACAATCCTTCTTTCTTCAAGTGTCTCTCCATGAGACCTTATCTGATTTACCATTCCAATCACGTGTGTGAAGAATGATTCTATGTTATTAGACTCTTTCATACAAAGAGTTTCAAAATCTCTCCTCATCAATTGTAGTTTTGTTGTCTTCACTTTCTCCATACCTTGATAGGCTATCTTCAGAGTATCCCATGCATCCTTGAATCTTTTAGCTGTTGCTATCCTTGGAAACACACTTTCATGTACTGCTTGATAGAGGTAGAAGAGGGCCTTAGAGTCATTCTTTCTATTTCTCTTCAGCAAATCCTTCTTTGTCTGTGTTAAGGCATTATACTCTTGTTCATCAATTGGTTCTTCAAAACCGTCTTCTACAAATTCCCATAAGTCCTGGGAGGCAAACAGGGCTCTCATGGTAATGGCCAAATAATCATAGTTCTTCCCATTAAATTGGGGAAGCTAAGTATTTCCAATACTCATACCAGTGCTTGGTCCAGCCATTTCTTATAGACTAAACTCTGAAATAAAATTGATTGTGTTTTTCTAAACAAATTGTCTTTCCTTCTTTAAAGGAAAAAATTCTATTTCTGAGGATTGCTCTTTTAAACAAAACAACAGATCTGTTTTTTTAAGAAATACCTGGACTTTACTTCTGTTGGGCTTGCTGGAGTTCTGCTAGTGAACTGCTACAACAAATCCTTCTTCCTTCAACGTCTTTGACACCTTCAAAGAGCCTGGATAAGCTCTGATACCATGTTGGAATTTCTGAGAATTCCAGAACAAACTTAGAGAGAATGATACTCTCCTTCAAACACAGAGAATTTTAAAAAAAAATACTCACTGCCAAATAGAGGTTTCACAAAAAAAAACACTTCTATTCCATTCACTGTAAAAACTATTACAAAAAAAACTTCCTCTAACAGAGGGATTACAAATTTGGACTGCTACACAAACATAGTGCCAAGAAAGACTCTTTGTCTCTCTATTTTTCAAAAATACACACTCTCTTTCTGTCTGTGTATATTTTTCCTTCGGGCACACTCTGTTTTTAACACTGCTGTGTGTTTCACAACACAATAGCTCTCGGGCTATGTTTTTCATATATGTGGCGCAATTAAAACACAGAACTTAAAACAAACTATTTATAAGACATATATATTATAAACCTACGGTTTTAATATATATTGTATTAACCCATATGAATACGGTTAAAAATTTACTGCCGCACCTATTAAAACAAAAACATTACAAAAAAATTTTGTTTGCAACCATATGGCACTGGTGCACCCCGTCGGACTCCAACCAACAATTAAATGAAATGCATAGAAAAACCGCATCACAAAACCTTGTGACGTCACCTGGGGCAAACTCCACACGATCGCATTCTCATTGGACAAGAGATGGGGCCTGCGGATTCCAACCAAAATATAATTCATGTTTTATAAAAATTTCGTGTAACAAATCCGCCCAATGACGTCAGGGCGATTTGTGATGCGAAAACTTTAGGCTGTGTTTTATAAAAACTTTTTGGGTATGTTTTTAGATGTGTTGAAATAAGCACCAATGTTGCGCGATTGGTCCATGTCCCTGTGCTGAGATGGCATGTGGGGCCGACCTTTATGTTTGCAAAGACCTTTTCAACGAGCGCGATATTGTTCTCATTCGCTGGCGGTGAGACCACTGCTGTCGTGGCCTGCGGGGACCACCAGACTTTAAACAATAAACAACTTCTCGCGTACAAAAACAACAAGACTTTGTTTTCAATTGTAAACTCTGTTTTCCAAAAATACAAAGGACTGTAAGGTTTTAAAAATGACTATTCAATGCAAATAGCAAGTGGATCTGTGACAGAAATTGTTGAAACAAAATTAGAAAGCAGCGCAGCTCTGCAAAGCAGTTGAAGTTAACACTTCAACAATATGGTCGAATAAATTGTGCCAAGACTTGTCTAATAAAAGTGAACCAATTGTTTGGCCAAGCTCAAAGGATGATGACGAAGAAGCCAAGGCGCCAGACAATTACGAGGATGGAGGAAGAGATCAGGAGGCCCGACAATAGGCCGCTCAATCTAAATTGGTGTCTAGCACTTTGAACTTGTACTCAATTTTCTAATGAAGAGTTAACGATTTTGTAATGAGAAGTTAACTTGTTTAGAATAGATAGAGATCGTGTGTAAGGTGGTTAACTTTAGAATAGATAGCGATGGTGTTGAAGGTGGTTAGCTTATTTTTGTGAATTTAGTTATGTGGGATGGTCTGGTCTAGAGATTGTCAATAATTTTGATTACTTAAATGCTTTTTAATAATATTTTCTTAAACTAAAAATTAAAAGTGCATTAGTGTTGATGGATTAAGATTTTGGATGAAATAAAATGCATGGAATCTTATGCACCGTATTGTAAATGGTGAAGCAATGAAATCACAAAGTCAGAGACATCCTGTTAGTCTTTGCATGTGAATTTAACTCGTCCAGAGCAAAGCGCTGTGGATGGTATATGCAGGTCGACTCACAGGGGTCCTGATATTTTTCACGTAGATCACCAGGTATGATTGTATTAACAAATTACTTTCAAGCAATTCAGATTCGATGCTCTTTTTCCAAATCTGTAAATTTGTTCGGTTGAGTTTAGTGTGCAGTCTGAGGGGTTTCTCATTTATTTACGTGATATAAATCTTTTAGGCCGAGGCCGCAAGTTTCACGTATATATATATATATATATATATATATATTTAAAACCCTTAACCCAGTCGGCCATGTCTGAGGGTATCAGGCAAGATTTGTGTCGCTGGCCTTTCTGTTTAGTTTTGAGATAGCGATACCCGAGCCAGGTCAGACACAATTAATATTCAGTCTTGATTTCGCTACTGTATAAGTATTAGACTCGTTTTTTATTTCCTGGAATGTTTGTAGGCCGTAATTTTTTTTATAAATTATCAGATGCAATTTGTTCAGGATCCGTTGTTGTAAAATGCTATGGGCAGGAGGGGTTTTCTGATTATGCTTAGGGTTCTGTAGGGTTTCATTGGTTGATATATTTTTCTTTCAAATAAAATTGTTCTATGTTTACGTGGGACATGGGATAACAGTTAAGTGCTAAGGGACCGTTCTCGGTAGCAGGGCCGTCAACCCATCTCCAGGGCTAACCTAACCCATCCATGGCTATTCGATTCATTAGGGTAATACATAATTCTTTTATTTTTATTAATAAATTATTAATAAATTTCGTAATAGAGATACTATTTCCTAAATTCACTTATAATACTTATGCAAACTCAATCTTGTCCTACGTATTCAGATAACTCTTAGTAATAGAGGTTCGATATTACAAACTTCCTGTCGGCATAGACTTGTTATCTCTCCATCGAATCACACAGCAATTTCAATGAACAGAAAATTGTATTTACATGCATATCAGTGTCCATAAAGATTCTTTGTTATCCACACGGAATAGAATAGAGAATTCATAAGCACATGCACTTTATTATTTCCACAGAAAATATTCTGCCAACATATACAGAATTACACACATGTTTTTTTTCCAATGCAATTTAATTTTTCAAATTATTATTCAGGATAACAAATTTGTAAGTACTTATCTGCAGCTCAAGGTTGTCTGCCACAAGGCTACAGAAAGTAGGATGTTCCTCCCAACCAGCCAGAATCTGATTCAATTCCAGTGCTCCCAGTGAGCCAATTTCATATTGAAAAACAATAAAAAGACCTTTCCTCAGTCAAAGGAAATCAATGAGTTCCACTTGCCAACCAGCTAAGAGGGGTTGGTTTTTTTCTTTACAGAGTCCGGCTTGCCAACAATTCTCTTCTTCTCTCTCCTCTACATCAGTCCCTTATACCCTTTTGGCCCTGTTGAGAAGGTTTTCTTTTTTAGGAGAGAGATCGGAAGCTACGGCCAATATTCAACTTTCTTAACTATTTTGAGTATGAAAGCTTTTCACACCTTTTTTTTTTAATGTAAAGTTGTAGCTCATTCTTAACAAAACATATTGTCAAAAATTTGTATATTTACAACACATCTATAATAATTTCATATATTTACAAGACATCCATAATATTTTAAGTTTTATTTTAATATTAGGTAAATTATTTGAACTATATTAATAGATTATTAAAAAATATCTCCACCACATATTAATTTAGAAACTAACTAATCAGAAAATATCTCTCATATCTAATTAGGTTTAACAATATTCTAAATAACCAAACTAAACCACTCACTTAAATATTGTCAATATATAAATTTATAGAGATTTGTGGCTCTCAACTTGGACTGAGGCATCTAACCTATCAACCAGTGCCACATGCATATCTGCATATCTATAGATCTAAGTGATCAAGAATAGCAAATGTTTCAGGATGATTTGATGGCATAATATATGTAAACTACCTTCATGTAGGTAGGTTGAGATGTCAAATGGTTCATAAGGCCATGCTTTCGTCCCTTCTCTAGCACAAGATATTGAAGCATTCAATTATCTATTTTTATATGGATACAGATATAAAAAACTCAAGCCCTTCTACTTCGCCAAGAAATTGAAGGAGATCCTAAAGGTGGAACTATTCACCCCTTAGGCAAGAATGAGGGCTCTACAACTAGAAAAATGAGGATTATATTGCTAGTTTATGGACCTTTGGCCTTCTCCACACTTTGTTCATCTATGGGTGGAGGAAATTTGGAAACCCTTAATAAAAGGTGTTTTATTAAGATCTCCTCCTTTTGTGGGAAATGACACTTTACCTTTTTCTTTTAAGAAATATTAGAACATGACCTTTATCCTTTTCTTTTAAGAAAATGTAGAGTAGGACTTGATCTTCCGAAGTGGACCTTACTTCATGGGGACCTAGGGTCTATATCTTGATCAACATAGCTCAAACTTCAATCCATATAGTGATGTCCCTTTGATTCTTCTACTCTGGGTAAATGAAGTGGACCTTCATGGGGGGCTAGGGTCTATATGTTGATCAACATAGCTCAAAATTAAATCCATATAGTGGTGTCCCTTTGATTCTTCTACTCCGGGTAAATCTCCCCTATAGTGTTGAAATCAAGCCACTTTCATAAGCATAGGAAAAACCTCGGGCAAGTATATTGATCAAGTTGAACCACATGATGGCTTATTTTTATATGCACGAATCTATGTAGAGGTGGATCTGAACAAAGGCATACCAGTGATAATAAGTATGAATCTAGATAATTAGTCACATACATAGCACATAGATTACGACCAACTCTCATTTAGATGTAAATTCTGCCATGAATGTTTTCTTTTGCTTTCAACTATAATAAAAAGTAATAGTAGCCCACACAAGGTGAATTTGGTTAGCAATGGAAATAAGAAAAAATACAAAGTGGGCTATCGAGAAAAATGAACACTCAGCCAAAGAAAAATGACGAAAATGGGATCAAAGACAAAGGAAGATTCTCCCCAAGGAAATCAAGAAAAGATGTTGGAGAATGAATCAAAAAATCACAGAATATAGATGGTAGAGGAAAAAAAATTGAAGAATTAAATATGGAGGTAGAGGAAGTATAAATCCCACGAGCATTTCATCCCTCTACAAATCTGGAACCCAATGAAGATGCAAGGTTGGAAAAAATAAAAGAATATATGTTGAACTTGGAAAACTTGGAAAATGTCCAAGAAAATATAAACCAACAAGATCCATTATGGCAGGAAGACAAATTCCTTTTACCAAGGCATATTATAGCACGAAATATGAAAAGGAAAGAGAACAAGGCAACATAGGAGATCAAGAAGGAAAACAAATAGAGAAGTTCAAAAGGAAAAAATAAAAAAGGAGAAGGAACTAGAACTCCAAGGCACTTTGGAATCCCAATGTATGAGTTAAAAGTACCATAAAAGGAAACAATGTCACCCCACCCCAAAGGGAAACCTAAAATCAAAGTAAATGAGGAAGATAATATCCTAGAATTGCAATAACTTGGGATGAGAAAAAGGAATGGCAAAGACAGAGTCCCCTATTAAATAAGAAATGTTTGTAGTGGCCCTACTCCATGAGATAAAAATGGAGGACTATGAGCTCCTTCAAAGATAACACATGCTATGGAAAGGAAGTGGAATAGCATTAGTCAACTCAAGAGGAGCCTCGGGTGGTCTTTGCATAATGTGGAATCTCTCACAAATTTTATTGTTTAAAGGTTCCTCCACTCTCCATTGGCTAGCACTAAATTTCTCACAACTTCCCTCCACCCAACTATGCTTAGTTATAAATATCTATATGCTTTTTTGGGCTTCCTAATAGCCTTGGCGGATACTATTTATAGCTCTAATTGTATAATGGGGAAGATTTAATACCACTTTGCACAAGTGGGAAAAATATGGAGTATCACAAATAAGACTCATTCCAAAAAAATATGACAAACCTCATCCAAGAACTTAAACTACTACATAGAAATTTGGTAAGATCCCAAACCTTAATAATTTAGTCAGATCTAGCACATTCTAGTGTTCTCAATAAAAATTCATTCAGTAAAAACCATAAACATAGACGGGATCTGGAAATGCAGCCTTTTATTTATATTATTAACTGAAAACAAAGATACATGCCCACACCAAAAATATCTGAGCCTTTGCAGTGGCATGCTCGGCTGCTCATTAAAACAGAAAACCAATACTAAATCACAATCGTGGACCCTAGATGGATCCACCAGACAAATTCACCATGGGGTTTTCATCTTGGGATCAATGTTAGAACTACCCAGGCCAAGTTCTCAACCCAAACACAATAAGATAGATAAAACTAGAATGATCCTAAATGCCAAGCTTCTATCCCTTTTTATAAGCTTGATGGACCTTGTTTTATTATTTTCCTTGAAAACCAAAAACAAATACCATGGACCGATACCACGGGAAAATACCACGGTAATACCATGGTCTGATTCCCTCCACTTTGACCAGATCAAGAAAAGGAATATTACAAATCCTCCCGCCCAAATATTGCTTGTCCTCAAGCGATCCACTTCTATACACAATAAAATCATTTGTACATTGATACCAGGATCCCATACAACCTGATGTATTGTTCCATCCCTCCATGTTGAATGGTCCTGAATGGATCCTTCGATACCTAGATCCCAAACAATCCTCTGACCAATCCTTCCCTCAATACATTTACCTGAATCCCAAACAATCCTTTGGCCAATCCTGCACCCAATGGATTCTCCTGGATCCCAATGCCACCTAAATCCTGGGACCTATGGGTTATGGTACCATTTCAACTCTCCATTGTTTCCCGCACCAAATGGCCCAAGCTATAATTTTCCCTTGGCTATGGGTATCCTCCAAAGAATCAATCCATCAATTTGAATACCAACTCATAATATCTCGCCAATCCATACTTGGGAAAGAATGAATATCTTCAAATCTACTATGTCGATGTTGTTCGATGCTCAATTCATGTTTCTCTACTTGGTTACCCAACATGATGTATTTGGAGAACTTTTCCCTGCTCTTCTCAATGTATAAAGGTGGGTTATTGGTGTTGCAAGCCTTATCTATGTATTCTTGTAGAGGGTTGCTATGGAACTCCCAATTGTACTCCTCATGCGGCCTTGTGATCTGAAAATGGTCTGGATAACTTGTATGTATTTCAAGAACCTCCCACTCAGTTTAAATTAAAATGATCTAACTTGAACTTGACAATTTTGCGGAATTTATGCTTGAAAGTGTTGTATGAATTCTTAACTGTTTATGTGTATTAATTTCATTTTTTCTTGTTGAAATTTAACATGTATAAAATCAACGTAATGCAGCAATAAAAAATTTGAACACAACATCAAAATTAATCTAGGATTTCACCCGAATCTCGTGGGCTACGTCTCCTTTGAGCTTTGTCATCATGACTCGGCTCTTTGGGATTGTGGTAAGGTTTTTTTTTTAAAGTTCCACACTTAACTCCAATGAATACTAAAATGATCCAAAAGGCTGAAAATACCATATGTATTCCTCTAATGACTTTCCAAACTCTGCAAACATCTTTAGGCTCCCTTTGACACGATTCCTTCTGTCGGTGCTTTGAGCTACTCTGAGCTTCTAAATGGCACAAACTCCTTCAAAATTTTGTTTCTGTCACTAAAACCACTCCTCTTGTATCCAAAACACATCAAACACCAAATATCAACTAATAAATTTCTTAAATCGAGCATTGCATCCCCAAACTAGGCTATCCTCCACGGTTTGCCCAAGGCTGCCCAAAACTTCACATCAGCTTCTCAAGCTCTAGAAGTTCTCAAAATGTTCTGAAACCACTTTCATGGGTTCCAAAATTTCTTAAATAGTCAATATATACTATTCATTCATCAAAAATGGCCTTTGGCTGCTCCGGTTTCGCTTCCAACACCTGTCGGCACCCCTTGGCACTAGGGTCACTGAAAACTTCTCTGATAGGTTTTCAACCTCTACAAGTCCTCAAAATTTTCTGAAACCTCTGTCATTAGATTCAAAATTATGTTTAAAGCCAAGAATGACTATTGGTTCACTACATATGGTCTCTAGCTGCTCTGGCTAGGCCCTGCACTGCTGTTGGCAAAAGCTGGCACTAATGGCCCCTGGAACTTTACTGAAGCTTTCCGGCCTTCAAAAGTTCTCTACATGCTCTTAAAACCATCTCATTAGATTAATAAAATTTTAAATATCCAATTTTTACTATTGGATCTCTAGATAAGGCCTCTAGCTCCCCTGCCTAGGCCTCAAACTAATTCTACCTCCTGGTGGCCCTAGTGGCCCCTTGAACTTCATTGAAGCAAAAACTAGCTTAGAAGATCTCTGATGGCTCTGAAACATATTATATTGAGTTTACAAGGTATTATATAGTCTAAATTGACTATTTTTTTACTCAATTTGGTTCAATAACGAGGAAGTTATGGCTTCTCTAAGAAAACTGCCCAATATCCCCCTAAAACCCCACTAAAAGTGGAAGAACTGCTAGTTAAAAATCTAATTTGGGTAAAAATCCACCAATTTTGGCACGCTCCTCCCAAACCTGCGGAACCATTTCATGTTTCATTTAATTGGTTATGGTGCAGTCACATGTCATTACTCTGACCTACCCACAGCATTTAACATCATCCAAACCATTACATTAACTTTGAAGTGGTGGTCACATTAACAGTTCATGGTGGAAGTTACAACCGCCAGTGTTAGCCCCCTGGTCGCCTGGGTATGGTCTTATGGCATACGAGCTAGCCCTAAGGGGCTAGTCCCTTTTTTTTTCCCACCCAAATAATGTTTAAACAATAAAACAAACTCGTCTCCCTTTGTTGTTAAGAAACACATACAACGGAGTTGGTCGGGCCTTTGGGCACGGGCGGGTAGGTCGCCAATTCGAACTCGCCGGTTCGAACCTTGTAAGTTGCAAAAATATTTTTACTTAGCCAAATTCTCTTCAGCCTGGGGCCACGTGGCAGCCTGTGATAGGCCACGAAAAACCATATAATAAAATATTTTTTCCAAATATTTTTTTTTTTGAAAAATTTTAGACAAAGTCCAAAATCGGTCAAAATTTCATTTTTTTCTTAGTTTACTGGCCATTTTCAAACCTTACGACCTCTTTTTTGAGAACCGTTCACAGTGCCAGAATCGTAGCGACGAGACCTTTCTGGTTTTTCAAGTTACAAACATTTCTGAGAACTTTCATTTTTGGGAATTTTTTAAAACTTGGACATGATCTCCTGATCACACCTCCCCACTAGGAATCTTTTGGACCCCAAAAGAGTGATATACTGATCTGTATAGTAGATGAGAGTACAACACCCTCTTCTCTTCAGCCTCCAAACACTTGCCTTGCATGGCTAGTGACTATGAACCACAACTATAAAGAAATTGACACTTCCCTTCCTGGATGTGCTTGTCCTCCTGTCTAGAACTGTCTTTCTTGCACTCACTCAGAAATTTCTGGCGAGAAACTTGCAGAAGGAAACTGAACGTCATTGCCTTAATCAATGATCCAAGTGACTCAAATAAACGATAGATTACAACATAAAATACATGCATACAACTGAAATTTTCATATGTACAAAATGAGTATGTCTTACTGTATTAAGAAGTTCATCCACTTCTTACCGAGCCACTTCCATGGCGAATTTTGTTGTTGCAACTCTTCTTCATGTGAAATATCCATTCTCACATCAATAATGGAATCCTTGGTTCCACTTGTGCCAATCTTTCTGTCCTCTTGTTGCATGTGCTTGGGACAACTAGTTGGATGCAAATTCCAACAATGGGAAACAACATGTCCCCTCTTTTGGAAATATGTGCAAGTCTTATGCACCTTCTTTGAAAATTTTATTTGCTTCATATGCTTCCTATATCTTCTTCCTCATCCAGCATCTCGAAACATCATGGTTAAATTGACCACAATATGTACAACAATTCTCTCTTCCATTTAAGCATGCAAAATTATCATGCTTTGCAGAAACACAATCAAATTGATCATGGGAAGATTTCTACCTCTTGTGCTGCTTTGCATGTTCATCCTTTTTGCCTTCATGAGGATATGAACTAATAGAGGCTCCAGATTTCATTTGCAGACTAACATCATCGTTCTTGTCTTGAAAAATGTCTAAACTCGCATGCTTTCCATAAGCTGCATGTCTACCATCTTCTTGCTGCAACAAAGGCTTAAAGCAATGGAAATCATCTTTGAAACAAATTTTACATATTTGCATCTTATAACTTGGAACAAAGGTTCTCTTTAAAGTAGCCTCACATGCCTTCATGGCTTTGGAGTCTTCGACATTAAATTGCACATAACCAAGACCAATATTCTTGGGTCGTTCCTCAACCAAAATAGGATCAACCATGCATTGTTCATGCTTTCCTAAACCGTTGCCTTCATATCCCATTTTATTCATTAAATTGGACCCTATTCCTCTCATATTATTTTTGAAAGAACAAACACATCTTTCTAATGAGGAAACTGAAGACAAATTATAATGGATTACCTCTTCCTCACACATGTTCTTGGTTAAAGCTTCTTGAGCTTGATGGAGCTACATCTCCATATCATGCAATCTTTGAATAATTTCTTCCTTCTCTTGCTTCATGGCTAACAATTTTTCACGAAGTTCAGTGCTTTCTCTTTTATCCTTAAACAAAATCTACACCATATCCTTCAATATAATAAAGTCATGCTTCATATCTTCATTGAAGAATCTTGTGAAGGAGGAAACCTCACTTGTAGAATTTGTCGTGAAACCAGCTCCAAAAATAGAAGAAAAGAGATATCAACGCCTTAGAAATAAGCCACTTCGAGGGGGCAACCTCCAATACATTACATAAATGAACAATTCTTGGATGATATAAATTACAAAACCTCCTTTCTATATATAGGAGTCCATGGGGCCACAATGTAATCCTAGCCGACCTAAAAATAATAATTTAAGGGCACAATAATCACAATATGGGGGTTACAAGGGTACAATAATAACAATAAGGGGGTTACACTAACAAAAATAAGGGAATATACTAGTAATATATGGACCTAACATGCCCCTCTCCTTCAAAAAAGTGTTGTCCTCAATGCTTGAGTAGCTCTAGGTGCTTCTGTATAAAATTCTCATCCTCCCATGTAGAATCTTCAGTGGGTAAGTTCTTACACTTGATGAGATACTTTGAAATTGATCGATTCCGTAGTTGTCGAGTTCTTTTTTCCGTGACCGCTTCAGGTTCCAATATGATTTTTCCTTCCTCATCAAGTTCTGGCAATATTGTTTGAACTGGAAGATTTTCACCTATAACCTTCTTTAAGCATGAAACATGGAAAACTAGATGCACTCGTGAAGAAGCAGGAAGCTCCAATTTGTATGCCATCGTACCAATATTTTGCAACACCTTGTAAGGACCATAGTACTTTGGCGATAATTTATTATCCTTCTTCGCTTGCTTGAGGGACATTTGTTTGTATGGTTGTAGCCGTAAAAATACCCAATCTCCTACATCAAAACTTCTCTCGCTGCGATGTTGATCTGCCTGTTGTTTCATTCGATTTTGTGCCAAATTCAGGTTATCCTTTAAGAGTTGGAGAACTTCTTGTTGATGCTCGATGTGATCTTCCACTGCTTGAACCTTAGAATTTTCTCTTAAATATGATGTGATGGATGGTGGATGATATCCATAAAGTGCCATAAATGGGGTCATTTTTGTTGCAGTATGGAAGGAAGCATTATACCACCATTCAGTGAGAGGTAACCATTGTACTCCTAGTACAACATCAGCACCTCCCATAGGAATGGAAAACATTGGACTATTCAATACATATTCCCCCATGGTTAGCTTGATATTATGGCATTGCCCAAAGCAATTTATAGTTCCTCCATTTGCAACCATCACTTGACATTCTGGTGTTGGGTATAGGAAACAATTCAATTCCTTGGCTACCTTACAATGAACAAAATTATGGGTACTACCTAAATCAATCAAGACTATTACCTTTTTCTTCTTGATATGTTCTTCTATCTTGAGAGTTTGAGGAGTGGTAATTCTTGCCAATGCATTACACGATATGATCAGACTCATTTCTTCCTTTTCTAGGGTCGGTTCTTGGTGTATATCCTCTTCTTGTTCATTTTCTTCTTCTTCTTCACAATATATGTAAAATAATTTCTTCTTAGCACAGTTATGACCTTTAGTGTATTTTCTATCACAACTGTAGCAAAGCCCTTTTTCTCTTTTTTCTTCCAATTGCTGTGGTGTCAACCTTGTAGGTTGTTAAAATCTAGGAGTAGAAACCCTTCCCTCTTTATAGAAGTTAGTGGTAGGCTTCCTTGTTGCCATAATTTTACATTCAATGTTTCTTGCCAACATGAATGCCTTCTCCAATGAATCGGGTTCCAAAACACGAACTTCATGTTGGATGTTATCCTTTAAAGTACCTATGAAGAGATCAATCATGTGTTCCTCTAGAATATTAGTTACCCTTGTATTCAATTTTTGGAAGTCCTCAATGTGCTCCCCCCACTAAACCCTTTTTTTTTAGATTTATCAATTGGCTAAATAAGGTGTTGATCTTTCTATCCTCATAATGTGCTATCATTTCCTTTGTAAAAATTGACCAAGTGACAATTTTTTTACGCGATCAAAGCCATCAATACCATACAAATGTATTTTTTTCTAAATGTAAAGTTGAAATGCGTACCTTTTGTGTGTTTTTCACATTATTGAGATCAAAATATTGCTCCATCTGTAGTATCCATGTTACAGGATCCTTTCCATCAAACTTCCTCATATCCATTTTTAGAATATGGTGGTTCTTCCTGCCAACATTAGAGTTTATGAAATCACGATTAACATTTATTTTGTTCTCATCATGAGTTTCCTCTACTACCTTTTCACCATTAGGAAACATTTTTTGTATCAAATTTTTCAAACTTTCCATGTCCACTTTTAGATCATTCTTCATGTTTTCCATTTTTTCATCGATCTTAGCTTCCATGTCATCCATCTTAGATTCCATGCCATCTATATTAGCTTCCATGCAATTCTTCAAACCATCCATATTAGATTCCACGCCTTTCTTCAAACCATCCATCTTAGTTTCCACGCCTTTCTTCAAAACTTCCATGTCATTTTTTGTAGCTCTTTGCGAGAGTGAAATTTGTTGCACTTGCTCTTGTAAATTTGATATGTCATGTTGTCATTATTCGTCTTCATGAGTCATAGTAGAGCCTTCTAAAGGCTTAATGGGTGTTGAATTATTTTTAGGGGCCATTTTAGAATTGAATACTGATATATATTCTACAATATGCCCTTGGAATCAATTCAACTTGATTCTTCAAACAAGACTTATGCAATTCGGGAAAAAAAAATACACACCTTTTACTTTCTTTTGAGGAGCTCTATATTTAAATTGAATTATCTCTGTAATTGCATATCCTCAATATCTGAAATTTGGCCTTGTAGTATCCCTATGAAGCTTCTTTCAAATGTCAGAGGTCTGACCTGATTTGGATTCTTCAAGACAATGTTATGTCCAATCTCCCACAATCACCCAATTATGGACGGGTTCAGTAGAGAGAACTTGTACGACTTGTCGTGTGTCACTATTTCCTCCTTTGGCTCTGAAATTTACAGATAAGAAACTACAGTCCGTGTAATTACGGCCATTTTTTATAGCATTCTAATCTGATGCTCAAAGAGAGAGTTATGAATATTTTCCCACAATAACCTCTTTGAGATGAATTTCGAGAGCCTGAAAAAGACCCCAACTTCCACAGATCATATCTCCAAAAATATTGCGAACCAAGCTCTAAAATTTTGCAATGATGTTCCTTAGTATTTCATCTTTTCTCTCTAAATAGTTGAGCTTCTAAAAATTTGTAGAAAAAAAATTATAGCGCAAATTCCGCGATGACCTATTTAGGTTAAATTCAGGAGCCTGCAAAAAACCCTAAATTCCACATATCATATCTCCAAAAATATTGTGAGCCAAGCTCTGAAATTTTGTGAAGATGTTCCTCGAGATTTTGGCTTCGCACTCTAAAAATTTCAGCTTCTAAACCTTCATTGGAAAAAAGGTTATAGTGAAAATGCCATGATGACCAGTTTGGAGCAGCGAAAACCCTAGAATCCAAAGCTTTGATACCAAATGTTGTGAAACCAGCTCCAAAAATAGAAGAAAATAAATATCAACGCCTTAGAAATAAGCCACTTAGAGGGGGAAACCTCCAATACATTAAATGAATGAACAATTCTTGGATGATATAAATTAAAAAACCTCCTTTCTATATATAGGAGTCCATGGGGCCACAATGTAATCCTAGCCGACCTAACAATAATAATTTAAGGGCACAATAATAACAATATGGGGGTTACAAGGGTACAATAATAACAATAATGGGGTTACACTAGCAACAATAAGGGACTATAATAGTAATATAGGGACCTAACAAAAGTTGTCATTATGATGTCAATGAAAAAAAGTAACTTCAACAAAGTTCACAAATATTTCAAAACAAATGAAAAGATTTTTTAAACCAAATGGTTGTAGAGACAAACTCTTATTCAAGCAGCCAAACAACAAAAAAACTCCCAGAGCTTCTTAGCAAACAATTGTCAAGAGGGTTTGTGTTCCAAGGGTGACCTTTAGGTCCTTTGGGGTAAGGAAAATGCCTTCAGCCCTTTCTTCCTTTTTACCCTCTCCAGGACTTAGCTAATCAGTAGTCATCTGTTCACCTCCAACAAACTCAAACAACAGTCAGTTTTCAAATAGTAAAACAGTCAATATTTTACATTGTTTTAACAACTTTTAGTAATATAAGCAATAGATTTCTCTTTTAATCAAGTGACCAACATCGCTCTGCATAGCTTGCAAGAGTCGTTATGCAAACTATTAAACAAATCCTTTTGCACAAATTTTAAACAGATAAAATACTCTAGCTTAACCTAATGCTCAAACCTGAGCTCTGATACTAACCAATCTGAAAATGGTCTGGATAACTTGTATGTATTTCAAGAGCCTCCCACTCAGTTTAAATTAAAATTATCTAACTTGAACTTGACAATTTTGAGGAATTAATGCTTGAAAGTGGTGTATGAATTCTTAACTATCTATGTGTATTAAGTTCATTTGTTCTTATTGAAAATTAACATGTATAACAGCAACATAATGCAACAATAAAACATTTAAACACAACAGAAAAATTAATCTAGGAGTAAAACTCTTTCAATGGATTCAAAATTATGTTTAAAGTCAAGAATGACTATTGGTTCACTACATATGATCTCTAGATGCTCTGGCTAGGCCCTGCACTGTTGCTGGCAAAAGCTGGCACTGATGGGCCCTATAAATTTAATGAAGCTTTTGGGCCTTCAAAAGTTATCTATAGGCTCTTCAAACTATCTCATCAGATTCAAAACATCTGAAATATCCAAATTTGACTATTGGATCTCTGGATAAGGCCTCTAGCTCCCCTGGCTAGACCTCAAACTGATTCTGCCTACTAGTGGCCCTAGTGGCCCCTTGAACTTCATTGAAGAAAAAACTTGCTTAGAATCTCTCTGATGGCTCTGAAACATACTCCACTGAGTTCATAAGGTCTGAGATAGTCAAAATTGACTATTTTTTCACTCAATTTGGTTCAAAAATGAGGAAGTTATGGTGTCTCCAAGAAAACTTCCCAATGTCCCCCCAAAACCCCACTAAAAGTGGAAGAACTGCTAGTTAAAAAACTAATTTGGGTAAATCCGCCAATTTTGGCGCGCTCCTCCCAAATCGGCGGAACCGTTTCATGTAGCATTTAATTGATTATGGTGCGGTTACATGTCATTAGTCTGACCTAACCGCAGCATTTAACGTCATGCAAACCATTACATTAACATTGAAGTGGTGGTCACCTTAACAGTTCATGGCGGAAGTTACAACCGCCAGTGTTAGCCCCCTGGTCGCCAACGTTTGGTCTTATGGCATCCGGGCTAGCCCTTTTTTTCTGCCCAAATAATGTTTAAACAATAAAACAAACTTGTCTCCATTTTTTGTTAAGAAACACATGCAACGAAGTTGGTCAGGCCTTTGGGCTCGGGCGGGCAGGTCTCCAATTCAAACCTTGTAAGTTGCAAAAAAAAAATTACTTAGCCGAATTCTCTTTGGCTTGGGGCCACGTGGCGGCCTTCGGGCCTGTCATGTGGCAGCCCGTGATAGGCCATGAAAAACCATATAATAAAATCAATTTTCCAAATATATTTTTTTTTGAAAAATTTTAGATAAAGTCCAAAATGGGTCAAAATGTCTTCTTTTTTTTTAGTTTACTAGGCATTTTCAAACCTCAATAACTTCTGCATACGACCTCAGTTTTGAGAACCGTTCATGGCGCCAGAATCACAACGATGAGACCTTTCCGGTCATTTAGGTTGAAAAAATTTCTATGAACTTTCATTTTTGGGCATTTTTTAAAATTTGGACATGATCTCTTGATCACCTTGTGAGGGACTTGAGTTGTTCCTCAATACTAGACAGCTTGGTCGATGATTTGGCACATTTCCCTATGAGTTCTTGAATTTTTCTATTCTCCTGTAATACAGTGTCTCAGGTTTTCCAGATTATTTGCTTCAACAACATAAGATCTGTCTTGAAATGCATGATCCTCTCCTAAAAGTCTTTCACTGGAAATTCTAGTGCATTGTGGAATGTCTTTATTTTTTACTGCACCAGATACCCCGCGACCACTACTTCAACTTGAACCTTTGATTGGCCCTTTAGAAATGACTCATCTTGCATGCTATATTTTTCATGCTACCCTGCATGATCATGCTCATCATATCAATTTATTACGGTTGGCTCCTCATTTGATTCTCCTTTAGTGTATTCTTCTTGGACCTCTTTACATGTGAGGAT
Organism: Pinus albicaulis; assembly: GCA_034641835.2. Taxonomy (NCBI): domain Eukaryota; kingdom Viridiplantae; phylum Streptophyta; class Pinopsida; order Pinales; family Pinaceae; genus Pinus; species Pinus albicaulis. Next base: position 849,156,611 of record CM076576.1, read on the forward strand.
AAGTTTTCCATCCTCTTTGGTTGTCCAACATGGATGTACTTGTGGTCTGTTGTTTATACTTGATTTCCCATACTCTTTATGGATGTCCTCCAATGTATTTATAGACTCAACTACCACATCATCAAGCGGAATTACCTCCTTCCTTTCGTTATGTACTTTGTCAAGATGACTAATCAACTTGTCCTGCAAGTTTCTCTGAAGAGCATGGTGTCATTGCTCACCATTGGTACTTGACTACTCAGATCCTTCATAGGCCCTCTCCTGAAAACCAGTGAACCCATCTATGGATGAATCCACATGATCTGAAGAGGTCTCTAACTTTTCCATCCTTGTCACCTCCTTATCATCTGAACATGAATGGTCCAGTGCCCAAACTCCCTTGCATACAAAGCATAACCCTTTCCTCATTAGTTCATTCTTGATGTCCCCACAAATATTTGTTATTTCCTCCTTGGTTAACTTCTTTCTAAGTAGTTTGATGCCATGTTTGATCAACCCCTCAGCTAGTTCATAAGCAACAAGTGATACAATTAGCTCCTTCCTCCAAATGGCCAACAATTTGGATCTCAATTGTTCGCAGATGGCCCTATCTTCTCCTAAGATCAGAGACATGATCTTTTGCATGTCCTTTTTGATGAAGTTTGGATGAGATGTTGTAATTCCAGTGTAAAAGTATTGAAGCATCTAAAGGATTAAGTCATCACACTCTAAATCCAGCATAAGTATACCAAATCTACATTTCGTCATGCATTCCAAAATTGTGCGCTTCTAAAAAAAAGTAAGGGTGGTGCTGTCCAACCCTTGGAGTGCTTCTACCATTACCGGAAAATTCCTCCTCGTGATGTTATCACTATAGGGCAGTAGCGGTGCTGTTAAGGCTATGATTTTACTAAGACAAGAGGCGACTGTGAGTCTAACCGTTTCAAAAGAATGCTCCAAGAACCTAACTTGTATCAAAGCAAGCATGGATGGCTTCAAGGCCCAACTTGACCCTTTCAAATTCTGATTGCTCTATCAAGCTCAAAGCCATATTTAATGTTTCTAGTTGTAGGAGGACATATTCTAACTTTGTATCCTATAATTTGGATCCAAGTTCGAAGAGACTTTCTTGTTACATCTTCCTTCTGTATATCTTTTGACTGTTGAAGGATAACATGGACCTTTCGAGAGAAAGGCCTATTGTTTTTCTCTTGCTTCTGATTTGTATGTTGTTGCCATCTGTGATCCACAGAAGTATTGTAGCCCATAGAATCGAGTGATGTATCATTATGTTGATTCTTGTGGCATTTCAAAAAGTAAAATGATGACATTGTGGTTTGGCATCAATGGATCTCAATAATTTTTCTTCTCTCCTCGGCTTTCTTCAATAAAACTTATTTAAATCGTTTTGAGAACTCGGCTTGAATCTTCTACCTCCATAAGGAAATTGTTCACCTACAAATAATAATAGTAGAGAAAATAATCCAATGTAACAATCAAGAAGTCAAAGCCTCAAATATATATATATATATATATATATATATATATAGATATAGATATATATTTCAAAAATATTTCTCACACTCCGTTCCTTTTTTTTTATAGATGCAAAAGAGCGATCTTTTCTTAAGGCCAAATGACAAATAGTAATGGACAAATTTGGAATGATTGTAACTAATTTGAGACCAAAATAGGTTGCTACAGTTATAGATATAGAGAGTACTCCATATCCATAGTCTTCTCCGGTTCCAACACTACTCGTCCTTCCCAACAAGCCTTCTCCAAATGATTTGACCTTCTCCTTTTTGTAGAAAGTGATGGAGAAATATATGTATTGTTCAATATTTCAGCCATATAAACTTGTTGTTAGTGTTCAATTAATTCGTTCACTGCTTGACTGGAGATTCTAGGAGATGCTTGAGGTATAACCTTGGAATCCTTGAACCCTTCTTGAAGATAAAACTTGGCTTCGACAAAAAATTTAATCTACCCAATAGCCAACTGATTTGGATGCAAATGTTGGTGGGAACTCAGCCTCCACGTTTTTGAAAACTCGATCTGATGCCACTGCATTCATCCTCTTTAGAATGAGAACCCGACTTCCAACTGAATATTTCAGGAATTTATCTCAGTGGCTCCAACCTTCCTGGCACAAAGAAAGATTAGTTGCCAAAGGTTTTTCACAGCAACCTGGCATAGATTATCATGAAACATTTGCACCTGTAGAAAGAATTTATACTTTTCGATTTCTATTAGCTATTTCAGCACATAACAAGTGGTCGATTTACCAAATGGATGTAAAGTCTGCTATTCTTAATGGTGTTTTGAATGAAGAAGTGTGTGTTGATCAGCCACTCGGTTTCAAAATCAAAAATAAAAAACATAAGGTGTACAGGATGAAGAAATCATTGTATAGCTTGAAGCAAGATCCAAGGGCTTGGTACAGCCAAATAGACCATTACTTGCTAAATAATGGTTTCAGAAGGAGCGACCATGAGCCCACTTTGTATATCAAGAATGAACATCAAGGTAATATTTTGATATTGTGTCTTTATGTTGATGACATAATTTATACAGGTAACATGCAGTTACATGAATTTAAAGATGCAATGAAAAATGAATTTGAAATGACAGATCTTGTATTAATGAGATACTTCTTAGGTATCGAAGTAAAAAAAACACACGATGGTATGTTTATGAGTCAACAGAAGTATGCTACTGACATTTTGAAAAAGTCTATGATGGATAGGTGTAAACCAGTGGATACTCCTATTGAAGTTGGTATAAAGTTAAGTAAAGATGATGTGGGTACTATTTTTAATGTGACTTTGTATAAGCAACTTGTTGGTAGTGTTATGTATCTTACTACTACTAGACCTGATATAGCATTTACATCTAGTTATATTTCTAGGTTTATGGAATCTCTTAAAGATTGTCATAGGAAAGCTAGAAAAAGGGTGCTAAGATACATTACAGGTACATCTACTTATGGTTTATCGTATGCAACCTCTACAGACAGTAATCTTGTTGGTTATATAGACAGTGATTATGCAGGTTATATTGATGATCAGAAAAGCACTTATAGTTATGCTTTTCTACTTGGCGGAAAATTGATCTCGTGGTCATCCAAAAAGCACCCATAGTTGCGTTATCTTCAACAGAAGCCGAGTACATTGCAGCAAATTCAACATCATGTCAAGCAGTGTGGCTAAAGGGACTTCTCTCTGACTTCGGATATACAGAAAATGAACCTATTTCAATCGTTTGTGACAACACTTCCGCTATTTCCTTATCGAAGAAAAATGTCTTTCATCAAAAGAGAAAACATATTGACACTCGTTTTCACTTCATTCATGATCTCGTCAAAAATGGTGATATTGTTCTCAAATTTTGTGAATCCAAGGAATAGTTAGCAGACATCTTCACTAAACCCCTAGGAAAAGTTAATTTTGAATTTCAATGTCAAAAGTTAAAAGTAAAACGATGTAACCCTCAAAATTAAGGGGGAGAGTTAAAGATTAGAATTAGTTCAAAGATTTACTTAGTAATCAGTTAATTCAGTTTCTGATTCATTTTCCACCATAAATGTCCTTCTGCGTGTATATATATTTATCATTAATAAATCTATTCATAGTTCTCTCCAGCAATTTGTGTTTTTTGTGTTGCTACTTCCTTTTTTCGTATCATGGGTCCATCAATATTAGTAGCATTCGTACAGGAAAAAGGTTGGGAAAGATTAAAACTAATGATCCAAATTGTGTTTCTCAGTTGAGAGGCATAGCCTTCCAACATATGCACGTCTTCACATCCACATATGATGAAAGTACTCATTATATTATGTCAGGGAGTACTAAGGGAACTATTTTTTTATGTTCAATAAATTGTGTCATGACGTGCCGAATAAAAGCGCAACCAATGTTTTGTCAAGCTCAGACGATGATGATGAAGAAGCCATGGCACCAAATGTTAGGATATTCCGACACATAGGAAATAGTTAATAATAACTTATTCTAGTGTAGAGTTAGGTAAAGTGTGTTTCTTTACCATGTACATTTGTAACTTATAATCCGATGGTCACAATTTGTAGTGATCCGAAGGTTATCTCTCACCTCGGTATTAATAGCACTTGATCTGTGGCTTAACACCCGATTGGTCCATGATCTCTATTTAAAGAGCATGGAGGGTCATTTGTCCGGTAACCATTTATGAGAGAAACATATGTAACTTTTCTTTTTTATATTAATAAATTCCCTGAAGTGGCCGGTTGGCTCAGGGCATGAACTATTTCCCTCTTTGAGGGTTTTAACCACGTGATTATACTGGTGTACTAATTTCTGATCTGTTTGTGAGTGGTGACCTTTGGTTCTTAATCTACAGAACTTACCCTGTAAATTCCTACATGGTATCAAAGCTATTTTGAGGGCCGCGTCCATTGTTGATCAAAATCCGAAGCCAGTTTGACTACATGTGAATGTCATTTTGTAGATCTACTATTTCGAACATTTTTTGGCTTTAAGAACTGCTCGGTTGTGTTCGTAACATCTGTTACAGTGAGGAACACCTTTCTTTTTATGTGAAAAGGATTACGGCTGCCCAAGTTATGACAGTTTAGATCTGGAGGTATAAAGCATCCATTTTTGCAGCCATATTTGTTAATAGTTCTGCTTATTTTGGTTTTTTCTGTTTATTTTCCGTATTAAGGTTTTATTTATTTTTTGGATCTATACCTTCTTCTCTGTGTATTCTCTTTGATGTGCACTTCGTACGATCTCAGCAAATCAGAAACAGGGAAAAGGGATTTTTTTTTGCTATGTATGCTCTTTCCCTGCATCTTTGTGCGATCTCGGGAAACCAGAAATAGTGAAAAAAGTGATATTTGTCGGTAAGGCTAACCAAAAATCTAACATTCTATCGTAGGGCTTTGCATTTCATTTTTTTTTTGGTCCGTTTTTTTGTGCACGAAAAGGCACGCACACCGAAGAGTCAAAAAAATAAAAAACCCTTCCTCCTTTCATACAATAACATGATCCTTTTACTATCTCACTTGGTGAGGGGTTAGTTTATAAGAATAGAGGTCTTGGGTTCAAATCTCCTTCTCAAGCTTCTTTTGTAAAAAAAAATTGTTCAAAGGGGCAGAATTTTTTTTTAAAAGCTGCACTTCATCCCGTTCCCATAACTATTTGGCGTCTACAACTCAGATTGTTTAAAAGGTATAACTTCTTCATCCGGAAGCCGTTTTTCGAGCCTTTTTTTAGATGGCCTAAATTTTTGAGATCTTTCCATTGGAGCAGTTAGTTTTAGCTTTTCTCAGCTTCATTTTTTTTCATATAATGGAAAGTGCATGCCCGATTATTTTTAACAACACCAATTATTTCCAATGGCTACCTCACATGGTAGGTATACTTAGAAGTAAAGGGCTTAATAGAATAGCCACAGGAAAAGAAACTAAACCTTCTGATGACGATAAAGTTCCTAAATGGGAAAATAGACAAGATCAAGGACGAGGGTTGATAGGAATTTCCATTTCTCAAGATCTTCGATTTCACATCCTTGACATTGACACCCTTGATAAAGCCCGAGAAAAGCTAAATAATTTTTTTGGCATTCAAAATCAATTCAGGGCCCACCATCTTGAAAATAAGTTTCTTACTTTGGACCCTAATAATTTCTCCTCTATTGAAGTATTTTTGTCCAAATTCAAGACCCTTAGACTTCTTTTAGAAAGGTGTAAGGTCAAAAAAGAAGATGGTAGCCTCATCTATTGCATTCTTGCTAAGCTTGGCCTTGCATACTCTGTATTTGTTTCCACCTTCCATTCCACCAAAGAAGCCATCATTTCTTCAGGAACCACCTACAAGAATCCCTCTTTTGATGTCTTTTTTGATTCTTTGATAAGAGAACAAGAAAAACTTTTACACCTTGGTCTTATCACTGCTGGAAATGCTTCTAAGAAAGCCTTAGCAGCCCAACAACAACCATATCAAAATAATCCCAAGAAGTAGTATGCTAAAAAATATGGTCCTAAACCAAAAAAGGGTCCCAAGGAATTTCAGTCGCACACTAAAAAATCAAATCACCAAAATGATAAAGCAAATAAAAACAAAGGGAAGAAGACAGATAGACATTGCAACTTTTGCAATCGAGATAGCCATATAGAGTCCAAATGTTTTAAGAAGATGGAAGACTTAGAAGCTGCAATGAAGAAGCACAGCATCAATTTGGAGCACTCTTCACCTTCATCTTTAGGCATGGCACTTTCTGCTTGTGGTTGTCAAGCATCAAGATATAGTTATGCATTAAATGTATCTTCTTCTTCTCCTTCTCATGAGTGGCTCATTGATTCTAGAGCTTCTTACCACATGGCTAAAAATAAATCCATGTTTTCTTCTTTAAATGATTGTAACACCAAACATATTTATGTTGGTGACGATAGATCTCTTAGTGTTGTAGGATCTGGAACCATTAATCTAGATAATGGTCAGTTTAATGATGTACTATGTGTTCCTACCTTGTCATGCAACCTCCTCTTTGTTTATCAAATAACTCATTCAGGTGAAGGGAAAATAGTAGAATTCTCACCTCATGATGTTTTAATCAAGGACCTCAAAGATCCTAAACATATTTTAGCTACTGGCATTGCTGATGATTCCACAAGGTTGTATAAGTTTGACAACTTTGGGTCATCATGTCTTCCCTCTGTTTTCTTTGCTCATAATGATGAAGTGAGCAAACTTTGGCATGAGCGATTTGGTCACTTAAACTATCGCTCCCTTCAAACTCTATGTAAGGAAAATATGGTGACAGGTCTTCCTATGGTCTCTTGTCGAGATGGTGTTTGCTCCAGATGTGTACTCGGAAAACATCATCAGGATAGTTTTGACAAACGTGCCTCTTGGCACGCCTCAGCCCCTTTGTAGCTTGTGCATAGTGATTTATGTGGTCCACTTCCTGTTGTTTCTTTCTCTGGTTGCAAGTACTTCTTAACCTTCATTGATGATTTTTCCAGACGCACTTGGGTATATTTATTAAAACTCAAGAATGAAGTTTTTAACATGTTCTTGGCCTTTAAGGCCTTTGTTGAGAAACAATCTAGACATCAAATTCTTAAGTTAAGATCAGACAATGGTGGAGAATATGTTAGCAACAAATTTATCAACTTCTACACTGAGTATGGCATTCAATTGCAACATAGTGTTCCATATACTCCACAACAAAATGGTGTAGCTGAAAGGAAGAATCACACCTTAAAATAAATGGCTATTTGTATGCTTCAATCCAAAGGACTTGGTCTCAATTTTTGGGCAGAATCCATTAACTATGAAAATTACATATTAAATTGCACTCCTACTAAGGTTTTAAAGAATATAACTCTAGAAGAAGCTTGGATCTCAATCAAAACAGATGTAATTCACTTTCATGTTTTTGGAAGTGATGCTTGGGCCCATATTCCAGATGCGAAACATAAAGCCTTAGAACCTAAGAGTGAAAAATGTATTTTTGTTGGATATTATAAAGGTGTCAAAGGATATAGACTTCTTCAACCAAAATCCAAAAATATAATCATTAGAAGAGATGTAAAGTTTGATGAAAATATTTCGGCCTGCGAGCCTAGTTTGGCGAGTGTGCCACCTTTGGCCTGTGATCCTGATTCGGCATATGTGCCACCTCTCTCTCTCTCTTCTATTTTTAATAGCATTCCTTCTAGTTCAGATGATGACAAGGAGGATAACAATCCTCCTCCAGCTCGTGAAATTGGTCCTTATACTCCACCGCTTCTACTCGGGATGTAGCAGATTCCCTTACAGGTGACACTGTCGATCGACGACGTACACGTTCTCAGTTAGAAAGAGCCTCTTCCTTATTGGCTCAAGTTCCAGAAAAACTTGATCCAAGAAACCTTTGAAGAAGCCTCCGGTCATATAGATTGGGATGAAGCTATGAATGAAGATTATCGTTCCTTATTAGCAAACAATACTAGGGATCTTGTTCCTCTTCCAAAAGGAAGAAAACTTGTCAGATGCAAATGGTTTTACAAAAAAAACTTTGGACCAGATGGAAAAGTGGATAGACATAAAGATCATCTTGTCGCTAAAATTTTTTCACAAGTTGAAGGCATTGACTATACTGAAACCTTCTCCCCTGTTGACAAAATTAATTCTATTCGCCTTGTTCTTTCCTTTGCTGCCTCCTTTAAATGGGAATTCCATCAGATGGATGTTAAATCCGCCTTCTTACATGGAGATTTGCATGAAGAAATCTACATGAAACAACCCCTTGGCTTTATCCAAAAATACTCCAGCCTTGTCTGTCGCCTTAGGAAGTCTCCCTATGGTCTCAAACAAGCTCCTCGGGCTTGGTATGCCAAAATGGATAGATTTCTCTTAGATAATGGCTTTTCTAGGTGTCGTTCTAACAACACTTGTTACACCATTTTTTGGTCATCTAACCTATCATCATTAGATGGACCCAAGTACACCATGTAAGAACAATTTTACCCTAAGTAAAATTTCTTTCACTATGTTAAATAACTTAATAAACCACATTTATTAGGTTGTTTATGGTCCAAACAGGAAACCCCAAAAGGAAATATTAAACAAACCTATATTTTTTTTATTTTCCTCATGGAATAATTAATTAAACCATAATTTAATTATTATTCCCAGTCATGTTTAACCCAAAAACAAAGAAATTAATGAGACAAACCCTTAGTTATCTTATTATTTTCTAGGAATAATTATTTAAATCTTATTTAGATAATATTCCTTGTTAAATATGACCAAATCACCCACCATTAATCAAATAAATCATTATTTATTTGATTATCTCCCAACCACTTCCTTAAAAAGATAAATAAATCATTTATTTATTTATTTTCACTAATCAAGGGATTTGACCCAAGTCAAACACCCTTTCCCTCCAACAAATAATAATAAAATATTCCATAAAGGTGGATCTAGATTTGGTTAACATTATTTTAATCATGCACCAAGATCTAGAATGACCCAATATTTTGTTATAAATAGGAGGGTTCTTCCCCATCATTCCTCACCTTTTGTTGCCTATTAGATCACTCTGGATCTATACACTTGGTCTCATTCTTCCATCATTGGCTCCCATTGAGCTTCATTTTTGCATTGGGTTTTCTACACCTACAAGAGAGAGAAAGCTTAGATCTGAAGTGCTGAGGACTACAAAGAACCCATCCCATTGAGGAGAGCTGGATACACCTTCTTGTTTTCCTCCCAGGTGCCCTGTAATATAAAAATTCTTTCAAAAAATTGTGTTCTTGTCTTGTCTGTTGAATGCATGGAGCAAACCCTTTTATTTTACTGCTTAATGTCTTTCCATACATAGATCTATTTGTTGCGACATTTTAATTACTAATCGCGAGATCTGAAGATGTTTGGCAGCCTCTATTGTTGTTAGGGCTATTAGTTATGCGTAGCTAAAGTGGTTCTTTTTCGTACACTTCGACGAAGAATTCATACTAACAAATGGCGACTCCACACGGGTTTTAAATTACGACCGCTGTCGTTTTTCCTTTTCCTACATATCCAGCTACTTCAGGCCCTAGGGCTTCTTTTCAGCTGCTTAGTTTTCCTCCTCTTATGTCATTTTTCTCACATAAAACCCTAAAAATTCCAAATTTCTAACTTCCGTGTGTTTCTGGCCCTATTGCGCAGGTAAGCGACACCAGCCGCACCTGAGACGGCAACTTTTCTGAAAATCTGCCGCCGAGACAACCGGAACGGGGGGTCGCACTTTTTGGCCCTAAACCTGCGACCTGGCCCTCCAGGTCGCACTTTTCAGCCTGTTTCCTGCGACCTGCACTCAGATCAGGTCAGAAATTGCGACCTGCCTTTTTTCCAGCAATTGTTGTGCAATTTTTCTGGGTTCTGCTGCAGCTTCTGTCAGGGTCTTCCAGCCTCTGTTTCAGCCCGCCTTGACCAAGATCTGATCTGTTTTTACTCATCTAAGTGGGAACCCAGCCCCTTAGGGCTTTAGTACCCTCCACTTTTTGTGGAAGAGTTTTAGCTGTTTCAGCCGTCGGTTTTTCAGAGCTTCAGCCCCCTCTTTTCCAGATCTGTTACCTCCCTTTCAGATCCTTTGAAATCAACCTCTTTTCCTTTCAAATCACCCCTTGTCGTTTTGTTTGGACCTCCTTTAAAGGCCTCCGCCTTGCCCCTCCGGTTTTTTGCTGATTTCCTTCCTTTTTCCAGCCACCTTGCCTCTGTCTCTTGGCTGTGATCTGCACCTCTTGCCTGCAGCTTTATCCTCCAGATCCCCGTCCCTTTCGACCCTAGATCTGTTGAGCTCCCTTTATGTGTGTTTTACATAGTTTTTCCCTTTCTTTTCAGCATAGTTTTGAGAGACCCACCTTCTTGGGTTAGATAGATGCACACGTAGCTGTTATTTTTCTGTTATTTCAGCATTATATTCTGTTCTCTGTAGGTTTATTTTCAGCTACGCAGCACACTTTTTCTTGCTCTCAACAACGGAAAGGGTTTAAAAATTAAAATTAACGCACGCCACACACTGACCCTAAGTGAAGAAGCGCCTGGTTTACACCGCCTGGCAAAGACTCTAAAATCAATTGTCACCGCACCTTATCTGCCCTTGACCTTCTTGATTTTTTCCCTTTCTGCCCTTGTCGGTTTCCTTCTTCCTGTCATCATTGCGCCCCCAAGGCGCCTTTCCCGGAGACTTCTTGGCCTTCACCCTCAGTTTCCGGTTGATCGACCTGCTCCGCACCGCCGTCATCGAGCCAGTCCACCTTCGAGTCCGCACTCCGACTCCTCTCCCGATTCATCGAGTCCTCCTTCTCCTCCTGGTTCTCCCCCTGTTACCTTCATTATGTCTGGTCCAGGGCCTAATGCTAGCGGTTCTCCCGGCCCCAATGTCGGCCCTACTTCTAGCGGAACCGCCACAAACACTACCCCGGCCACCCCTGTGCTGCCGTACATTGCAGGCCTCAGCCTCCCCGATTTCCATCAGTTGATTAATGACCCCATTCACCACAATGCTACCTGGCCCGCTATGCCAACCAAGCTACCCTCTGACATCCCTAAGTTCGAGGGCCTTAATGGAGAAGATCCAACCAATCACGTCCGGTCTTTCCACATGTGGTGTTCCTCCAATTCCATTACCGATGACTCCATCCATCTTCGTTTGTTCCAACGCACACTTACCGGCGAAGCTTCTAAATGGTATGTCGAACAAGCCACCTCTTCCCATACCACATTCGAGACTCTTGCCCAAGCCTTTTTGTCATACTTCCAGCTCCCTCTCCGATACGACACTGGCACGGAGCTCTTGACTTCCTTTAAGCAATCCTCTTCCACACGCCTTTCTGCCCATGTTCAAGAATGGCGACGAAGACGGAGCTTATGTCGAGCCCCTCCCTTTGAAGATCGGGTTTACATGGACTGGTTCCTTCGCACCCTTCCTTCTCCCATCGGCAAAGATGTCGCCTCTCACTTTCCTCAAACTGAAGAAGCCGCCCTCCAAATAGCCTTAAAATATGACCTGATCTACGCTCAATCTGGTTATGTTTATACCGTCCTTCCTGACATCCCCAGGCCCGGTGGCGCTAACGCCCTGGGGGCATCTCATTCCGCCGACGGTATCGTTGGATCTCTTTCCCATCCATCTTCTCACCCCCCTATGGGCTATGGTCTCCCTCAGGGAGGGGCCAGCACCTCAAGCACTCTTCCCCCTCCCGGCAACATGTATCCAGGATACGGCATGCCTCCTCCTTTTTCCCAACCTCCTGCTTACCTCAATGTTGCCCAACCCAACCCTTACCTTTATCCACAGCCTGGTGCGCCAGCTCCTCCAGCATATGCGCTTCCGCCTCCCTTGCCTCCTCACAACCTGCAACAGCACTTACAACCCCCTCCAGGGCAAGTATTTGCACAGCAGGGCGCGACTAATCCCCCTTCTTCTCAAAGAAGGCGGAGAGGCAACCAGAACCAATCTGCCCCTGGTAACCGCGGACCCAATTCTGGTATGGACCCTAACACTAGCAACCAGCAACAGGGCATTCCGCCCAAGCCGGATAGGCCGCTTCGCACAAACAAGCCCTGTTCGTGTTGCGGTGTTTATGGTCATTACACTCACGATTGTCCCCTTTTACCCCAGATGCGGCAGATGTGGGAGTCTCAAGCCACATTGCGCGGACAACACACCTCACCTCATGCTCCTCCTAATGTGGCCACTACTCAACCAGCTGTGTTTACCGATCCCTTCCCTCAGCAAGGATTCATGACTACCCAACCGCCCGATAACTCGGTCGCCACTCCCCCCTCCATTTCTGATTCCTCCGGTTACCAGATCCTTATGATGCACTCCGATCCTACCCTGCCCGTCAATATTCACCTTCAAACTCGGTCTCGTCAGTACCCCAAGCCGCCTGCTCAGTCTGCACCCGAGTCTCCCTCTTCAGGTTCTACAGAGCCTCTTTCGACATCCCCCGGCCCCCTACATATCCCTCAACCCAAAGTTGAGGTCCATACCAAGATTCCCAAGGGACCATTACGTCGAATGTCAAGCCTCGGGTCGCGTTACCATTCGTATAGTATAGTGGATGACGGGCGCAATCCCCTGCGGCCATTTCCACACTGGAACTCCTCCAGTCGTGCCCTTCCCAAAAGAAGGCTCTACTATCTGCCGTGGGCGCTATAGATCCTGCTGACGACCAAATGATTGTCTTCGACGCCACTCAATCAGACCATCCTCCTCTTCCTCCTTCCGTCGCCTTCCAAATCCCAGTCAAAATCCGGAACGCCAATGTATCCCGGTGTATAATTGATGAGGGGGCATCCACCTGCGTGATGTCCGCTTCGGTTTGGAAGCAACTCGGATCCCCTGAGCTGGCCCCTTCCACGATCACCCTTCGAGCGTGGGACGGTCATGCCTCTCAGCCCATTGGCCTGTTTCGTAACTGTCCCATCACCCTCGCTGGTCAGACTGTTTGCGTTGATGTCGAAGTCATTGACGCCCCTCTAGACTACAACATTCTATTGGGGCGAAGCTACACCTATGCCATGTCTGCTGTCCCATCCGCGGTTTTCCGCAAGATGTCTTTCCCACACAATGGGAAGATAGTCACCATTGACCAGCTATCTTATCATGAGCCGTTGTCTCAGACCTCCTCTGAGACGACCATCTCTTCTGTAGCCAACAAGCAAACCGTCGATTCTTTGACCAGTGTCTCCCCCGGCGTCTACAAAGATTCCACCCTGCTTGGTACTTTTCCTCATCTTCCCCCTCCTCCTGTCACTGATCCCAGCTTGTCAAATGTTTGCATGATGCAATCGTCTCAGGCTGCCCATAAGCGGCCTGCCTCGGCTAGTCAGCAACCTCCCCCCCGCCCTCCGCAACCCGCTCCTAGCCATTCCTCTCAGCCAGCCGGACCTCCTCCTTATGGCCCTCCCCCTACAGCTGGTATCCCTGAACCCCTTTATCCGCCCGGATCGGTTCCTCCTGGCCTCAACCATCTTGAAGCCGTCCCTCCTGGTCATTTCCCTGCTGGGCAGATCCCTTTCCTAGCTCCCCCTCCCGGCGTATATTCTGTCCCCGTCATGGCCACCCTCTCCCTCCCTAACTTGACCTTGGGAATTCCGGTCTGGTACCTTGATCCCCCAGCCGCCACCCCTCCTGGTCACCCCAAACCTTACATGGCTTTGAAACCGGTACAACCGGTCCCCCTCGCTTCCTCCATCGCCACTGTGCCCCCAGCACCTCCACAAGACCCTTCTCATGTTGTGACGGCTCCCGGGAAGAAAGGCAAAGCCCGCAAGGGGGCGCCCAAAGACAAGACCACCACAACCGACCCGGCTCCTTCTCCGCCCGCGAAGCCTTGTGCCTTATGTGATGTCACCGGTCATGCCACCCATGCTTGTCCCGAGTTACCCCATATCCGGCCCATGGTTAAAGTCGCGTTCCCCGAGTCTACGGTCCCTGAAGCCCCTACTCCTTCTTCGTCCGTTACCAAGAACCCCAAGACTCTCCGCACCAACAAACCCTGTGCCTTGTGCGGCGTCCATGGCCACTACTCCCACCATTGTCCTCACCTAACGCATTACCGCGCCTCTTTAGAGGTGATCCGCGAGTATGAGGTTGAACAAAATCAATCCGCCTCTCCCATTCTCGCGCAGTATGCTTCAGGCCAGCCTGAGGATCCCCCCGCTCCTATCGACATTCCCCCCCTGATGTTCAAATGACGGAGTCTACTGTCACCATCCTTTATCTATCTTCCTCTGCACACCACTCAGAGCCTAGCCCATCTGCATCCTCCCCTGTTGTGTCCCTTGATCACCCTGTTCCTCCTCATACCCGAGCTCACTCCACTGGTGTCTCTGTTGACCTCCGCAGCCCGAGTCCTCACCATGTTTCCGATAGCCCTCATACACCACCTTGTTTGAGTCTTGATCATCCTGCCACTTCCACTCCCTCCCGCGGTTGCCGCCCGATGACTTCTGTAGACTCACGCTGCCGTCATTTCCTTTCATCCCCTCATTTCTTGTCTTGTCACACCATTATGCAGGACCCCCCGTCCACACCTTTTATCAGTTACGCCGATGGTGCAAGTCGCTACTCCCAGAATCTCGCCTCGGCAGGTTGGGCCATCTTCACCCCCTTGCATGCCCTTGTTCTTTCTAACGGGGTATGCATTGGTTCTGCCACCAACAATCAGGCTGAATATGATGCAGTGTGAGGCCTATTATTCGATGCCCTCTTCCATCGCATCCTCCATCTGCATGTTCGTTTGGATTCCTTGCTTCTTGTAATGCAACTGAATGGTGTTTATCGTGTGCATAACCCTGTGCTGTTTAGACGCTATTTACGAGTGAAACTCTTGATACGTACCTTCGAAACCATCACTTTCAATCATGTACCTCGAGACCAGAATCACTATGTAGATAGTATTGCAAACCAAGTTCTAGACTGGCATTTATCACATGCATTTCATTCAAGACAATAACATTCATAACAAAAAACCATAACGATGCATATCCATAATATATGTGTCGCAAAACATGTGTTTAGAGTCCATCTACTCTGATACATATGACATGCCCATAGCATGTTACACAAACTCAAAAACTGGGGGCACCATCTGCCCCTACATACATCATAGGGGGCACCACATGCCCCACCCCTAATCACTATCTGGAGGATCCCGAGCCAATGGCTCTGCCCCTGCAGCCTGTAGATCGCGCATCGCCTGACCGGCTATCGCCATGCGCCGCATGACACCTCGCCACTCCGAGGGTACACCAACACACGGCTCGATGAACTGGTTGTCCAAATCCTGCCACCCGCGCTTTGATACTCCGGTCAACAACCGCTCGCATCTACATCGGATATCCTCCAGCTGGGCAGCTGCATCCTCATTTTGCGCTGCTCTCGAACCACTTGGACCTGTAGCCCCAGACGCTGCCGGTCGTCCCATATATCCGGCCGGTTTCACCGGTGCTATATCTGCATACCAAAAGTACATGAATCAGTACCTTACATTACTATTCAACATACTTTAACATGCCCATACAAGAATAGCAATCTGTCACTTACCATCGGGCCCCCAGACTCGACCAGGCGGAAGTGGCAGGTCCGGATCTCCACAATAGCTCATCCCACTATAGGGATAGTCATCTATGTACAAAGGCATCTGATCCCAATGGGCAAAAAACTCTGGTCGAAATACTCGCCCGACCGCCCCTCCTCCTCCTCTGCACAGTAGCCGTCCCCATTGGCACATCCTGGGCTCCCTTGGGCCCCCATCTGGAAGCTGTACATGAGGCCTCAAGGTCGGGATCTTCTCAAAGAAGAAGGTGCACAACAAAGTCCCATATGAGCAGTCATGGTTCACCTGCCGCCTGCATAATGACAACTGTCGCTTTAGCGACACCAGCAGCATTTGGGCCCACCGATAGTAGGTCCCACCCAATACACTTTCCACTAACATCATATGCCCCCTAGTGATGTGATGGAACGCCTGGCTGCCCAGGATTCGCAGCACAGCTGTGGCCACTGCGCGGGTGTCTAGCCTCTCTAGATCCCCGATCGGTATTCGAGTCCCCTTGACTTGGAGACCCGGTCGACAATGGCGTTCCACGAACTCCATGATATGTCGCCCCCGCGACAACACTGGCTGTGTGTTTCCCACCATCCCCAGTGGCGGGAGACCAGTCAGAAAGTATACATCCTGGACCGTCAGTTCGATCCTATGCCCCTGCACCACGAAGATCTCCTGATCTGGATCCCAATAACTGATAATTCGGGCCAGTAAAGGTTCCCCTGCTCTCATCAATGGGTTCTCCACAAACTTGAGAACCCCAAATCTGGCCAATACACGACGGACACCCTGATCTGCCTGGATCTCTGTCCGAAGTGTCCCCAGATCTCTCTCTCTCCAGTTGACCCGTAACTCTGCCATACCTGCACAAACACATCATTTTTGTCAGTGTTCAGATCGGGAAAACCATAACCAAACACCAAAACCCAACTTCCAGCCATAAAACAGCACCAAACCCCCCTCATCTCCCAGGTCGCAGTTTTCTACCATTTTCTGGACCAGGTCGCACTTTTTACCCTTAAACCTGCGTCCTAGGTCGCACTTTTTGCCCCAAAAAGTGCGACCCGGCCGTAGAGATGAAGGAGGGGCTGTTTCTAGGATTTTGGGCCCTAAACTGAAAAAGTAATCCATCAAAATGCAAGAGAAAGGTTAGGCCTCCTACCTCCAACTGACGGATCTCGATTCCAACGGTCGGTTTGTCCGCTACGTTCGCCGCAAGATTTAGGGCCTTCTCTCCTCTCCACATTCACCACAGCAACAATAGAAAATGAATGATTTTGGAGGGAAAACTGCCTTATTAAAAGAGAACCCCTGTTTCTTCTTTCGACTGCTGCGACCACACCGTAGCCCCGTTCGACGAACCGTCAGCACCGCTGGAAAGCTCTCACCGAGCTCTCAAATGGGTTTCTGTTAGTTTTTGGTGATTTGATACTTCACCTGGACACATTTTGTCCAAGAAGGGTCACTTCACCGCTCCCTAAAATCGAATTTCCTCACTTACGACACTTGTACTTGGGGCACCATATTGCTCCCTTACTTGTCCATGTTCGTGTTGATTTTCGTCATGAGTTCCCACCTTGAACTCATGCTTCCGGGGTCCCCCATTAGGACCTTTACTCTGTGGCAGCACCATCGAGTCGCCCCTGTTTAGAGCATCCAAGTTGAGTCATCATCGCATCCATGGAGTCTATACCACATCCCTTTGCACCTCACTATAGCCCTCCATCCTTCATTGCTTGGTCTCTCTCTTGTGTCGCACATTATGACCTTCAGTCTCACTGTCCCCTATCCCTCATGATCTTGTGTCAGTCGCTGCCGTGTCATACATGCTCTTTATGCTCTAACAAGGGAAGTCGTCCAGTCGCTACTCAGTCCTTCCCATTTCCACTATCGTCATTAGTGTCAGTCTGTCCGTCGCTCTATTGTTTTTCTCTCGTGCCTTAGTTGAGGATCTCTCATTACCTCACCTATGGCGGACCTCCTTCTGTCGACATCAGCACATTCATTCCAGAAGCCAGGTCTAGAGGGCGGTGTACCTTGGTTCCAGCTTCCACTCTTGTTCGGTGCCTCGGATCAGGCAAGGGGATCTCTCATTTCCCTTTGACTTGATTGTTTCTCCAGCTCCTTTCAGCATGATCGAGATTCGTATACTTGACGGTCCAGTGACCCAGCAGCAGCTCTTGATGATTCCCGGGTATGTGTGAGATGTCTCAACCCTCATGAGGGGGTGGCCCTGCAGGTAGCCCCCCACATGCCCGGATGACCTCTTCCTTGCAGCCTTCGATGCAGCTCCAGATATTTGATGATGTTGGCCTTAGCCACTTGCAGCGCCTCTTTGATTTGCATGTATCAGTCAGATTTTGTGAGCCCTTTCCCATTTACAGGGGGCATTTGGGTTGTATTTGTATCTCATGTACTCAGATATTATTGTACAAGTCCTGGCTGTTATCCCAGGCACAGCATGTATGTGGGATTCCTCATTGTATTTTTATCTGGCTCATGATTACGCCAGCTGTACTTTATGGTTCGGTCCCTTGTTTACCGGACACACTATTCTTTTGTACTTTGTCTCGGCGGGCATAGGTATGCCTCCCCCGCCGCCTTCAGCACAAGTACCCTCTCATAAAAAGAGACTTGTTGCACCTACGAGTCTCATCTCCTCAGGTTCTAGTCCTTCAGCACACTATCTACCTCACATTTCTCTCTCTGACATCCCTTTTGTTGTCTAGTGATTGTGTTCTTACAACGTACTTCGGTCATACGATTTGCTCCTGACACTCGCACGCTGGGGGGCAATCTGTTACACCATTTTTTTGTCATCTAACCTATTATCATTAGATGGACCCAAGTACACCATGTAAGACCAATTTTACCCTAAGTAAAATTGCCTTCACTATGTTAAATAACTTAATAAACCACATTTATTAGGTTGTTTATGGTCCAAACAGGAAACCCCAAAAGGAAATATTAAACAAACCTATATTTGTTTTATTTTCCTCATGGAATAATTAATTAAACCATAATTTAATTATTATTCCCAGTCATGTTTAACCCAAAAACAAAGAAATTAATGAGATAAACCCCTAGTTATCTTATTATTTTCTAGGAATAATTATTTAAATCTTATTTAGATAATATTCCTTGTTGAATATGACCAAATCACCCACCATTAATCAAATAAATCATTATTTATTTGATTATCTCCCAACTACTTCCTTAAAAAGATAAATAAATCATTTATTTATTTATTTTTCACTAATCAAGGGATTTGACCCAAGTCAAACACCCTTTCCCTCCAACAAATAATAATAAAATATTCCATAAAGGTGGATCTATATTTGGTTAACATTATTTTAATCATGCACCAAGATCTAGAATGACCCAATATTTTGTTATAAATAGGAGGGTTCTTCCCCATCATTCCTCACCTTTTGTTGCCTACTAGATCACTCTGGATCTATACACTTGGTCTCATTTTTTCCATCATTTGCTCCCATTGAGCTTCATTTTTGCATTGGGTTTTCTACACCTACAAGAGAGAGAAAGCTTAGATCTGAAGTGCTGAGGACTACAAAGAACCCATCCCATTGAGGAGAGCTGGATACACCTTCTTGTTTTCCTCCCAGGTGCCCTGTAATATAAAAATTCATTCAAAAATCATGTTCTTGTCTTGTCTGTTGGATGCATGGAGCAAACCGTTTATTTTACTGCTTAATGTCTTTCCATTTATAGATCTGTTTGTTGCAGCATTTTAATTACTAATCGCAGACCTGAAGATGTTTGGCAGCCTCTATTGTTGTTAGGGCTATTAGTTATGCGTAGCTAAAGTGGTTCTTTGACACTCCCGACGAAGAATTCATACTAATTGTGGTGGGCCTTTGATTGGCTCAAGGAGGAGATGAATGTTTTTCCAGTATTGTTATTACCAGATCTTACCAAGCCTTTTGCATTGGATTACGATGCTTCAGGGGTAGGTGATGGCACATATATGGTGCAAGGAGGCTATTCCATATCCTTTGAGAGTCAGAAGATACTTCCACATAGGAAGGTGTCTTCCATATATAAGAAGGGATTGCTAGCCATCATGCATGCAATGGCCAAACTTAGGCAATATTAGGTGGGAAACAACTTCCAAGTGAAGATTGACTATCACAATCTTCAATCTTTTCTTGAGAAAAAGAAGCTGCAAGAGAGGCAACAAAAATGGGTTAGCAGAATTCCGACATATGACTTTGACATTGAATATGTCAAAGAGAGAAACAATGAGGCAACAGGTGCCTTATCATAGAGACCAACAACACTATCATTAAGGAGTGTGGATTCAGATTGGGAGTCCCAGTTGTTGGTGGAGTATTCCAAGAACCACTTTACATGTGAGGTACTTGATGGGAGGGTGACCGATGAAAGGTATAGAGTGATGGATGGGGTCATCCATTACCAGGATCAGATATTCTTGACTAGAGATTCTAAGCTTAAGGAGAAAATTCTACATGCAACACATGGTTCACCCCTTTCCAGCCACCAAATTTTCATTAAGACATATCAGGCCATTAGGGAGAGATTCTCATGGGAGGGTCTCAAGAAGAATGTGCCCCAATATTTTAGGAAGTATGTAGTTTTCCAGAATAATGAAGAAGAAAAAAACCACCCTGCAAGGTTGTTACAATCACTTCCTTTTCTGAGAGGGAGATGGGAAATCCCTTCTAGGGACTTCATCAATTTTTTTCCAACAGTACATGGTAAGGATTGTGTCTTTATGATCATTGGTCAACTAATAAAGCATTTACATTTCTTTGTCATCTATTCTCAGTGCACTGTTTCACAAGGGGCTAAGCCTGTCCTTGGACTTCATAGTTTTCCTAATACCAGTCGGCGATTAGAGATAGCCACTTCCCGGATGGTTTTGGGAAAGTTTGGGAAAGAGTTGTTACGATTTTTAAGTACCAAGCTGATATCGAAGCACCAATTATTACCCCCAGACAGACAGGAAGATATTGATAGTAAACAAGTGGCCGAGAAGCTACTTACAAAAATATGTTCTGGGGCAACAGAGAGCATGGTTGTGCTAGCTCCAGTTGGGGGAATATTGTTACCATATGAAATTTTATATGGAATTAGTGGCTCTCTGCTTTTTGTCCTATATGGGGATGAGTGGATGATGCTCTATTAGTTGCTGATATTATGTTTGGAGCAAGAAAGGGTCCTATAATCCAAGATTGATACAAGAGAGTCGATGTATCTCTTTGGCCTCGTAAGGACAAAATTACTACAACCTAAGATCGCTATAAGTTATATACAGATCATGGGTTGGTAGAAATACATTTCTAATATCCCTTTTGGGAATTTTCATTAAAATATCATGAGGGTTTTAACTTTGTACAATTTCACCCAGAAACATAATCAAAATACCAGAAATACGATAGAAACAATAAACCCATAAATCATACGGCAATTTCATAAAAATATTACAATATGGGGAACAATGAGATATGCAACAACACAACAAATCCCAACTTTATTATATAGAAATAGGTATGCCAATACAATAGCTGGAAGCAACCCTTCAAGATAGCTACAATGCTAAAGCCAACCTCCAAACTAAAAACAGGAAAACAATCACTACAACTTGTGAATCCTGAATGGATCCACCAAGGGAAGAGATGGGCGCTCGCCCACTCTCACTAAATCACCCGAGGGTTTCCGTCCTGGGGCTACCAGTGAAGTAGAGAACCACGTCTCAAATCTCTCACATAAGAAAATGATTTTAATCCAAAGATATCTCCAAATGACCTTCGTTTCTCCTTTTATAGATCTAATGGATAGATCTCCAATCCTCTAGAAGCATCTTATTTTGTTACTTTATTATTATTCCAGAAGATCCTCCATTGACTCTATCAAAGTGAATTTAATTTAATTATATTTCACTTAAGTCAGTTTTGGCCCCTTTTCCTCTAAATATTATTTTTCCTTTAATTAAATGACTAATTAAAGTCATTTTTAATTAAGGAAAATAGTATATTGCCCATGGTACTATCTCTGGCCACTATAAGTCACTTCTCAGCATCCCATCCTGAAGATCTCCTCATTCTGGTTCCAACCAGCTATTACACTAAGGTGTTCTATCATGTATTCCTCCCAGAATGCCACCTTGAGCGTAATTAATTGAGTTAAGCCCAAAAATAACTCAGTTTTTTGAACGTTGTCATAATGCGCTAGAACGAAAGGCAAACTGTGCTAATGATGGAATATATAAAACGAATGCCATTGGTCCTCATAGAAACTCCTCAAAACTCCTCCAAAAAGCCCCTTGGCCCGCTGATGACACCAACCTGTATCTGTGACCTGTCTGCTCCCAACTCTGGAAGTCCATCCTAACCCTGTCATAGGTGATACCAAAAAAAGGAATATTACAGACCTTACACCCCAAGATTGCTTTTCCTCGAGCAATCCAAATATGTGGGCCATCCTGTTGGCCCGATGCAACTGATACCCAATTCCCAGATCCCATACCAACCCCTGAGTGCTGCTATACACTTGTGTCAAGCCACCCGAAATAGACCCCTCAATGCCGGGATCCCAAATTGACCTCTCACTATACCTGTCATCAAACAATCCTCCCGGATCCCAACACCACCATGGCCAATCATTGCCCAAGTCCCACGACTCACACTGCCTACTGCCTCCTGCTATAGCTGCTGCCCCATGAAGCGAAGTCTGTCAGCGAGCATCAATGCTCCATGGCTCCTGCTGTGTTGTATCTCTAATTGTATAAGCTGCCCCACGAACTGCGTATTAACTCATCACCTCTCTCCAGTCAATCTTGATCTGTGGATGTCGAGCTAGTGCTACTGAAATACTGATGGATTGTCGGTTTACAATCCATGGCCCAATGGAACATGTAACATCTCTCTCGACCAAGTGCTCCTGCTAAAATGTACCCGGGACTAAGAATGATACTCTATCAATAGAATACCAACTCATCACCTCTCTCCAATCCAAATCCGGACTCGATCTGATGCTAACCCTGCTCTCCTGAACTCGGGATGGAATGTTGAAGAACAATCGGCCTGTGCCACACTGCCAATGGGAATCTGTAGCATCTATCATGTTGAAGGACCCCTGCTCCGCTATGTTCCCTACGAAAAAGATCATACCATCAAGAGGGTACCAACTCATGATCTCCTACCAATCTAACGTGGAAGAAGAATCCATTGTAGTGACATTTGCATACGGAACACGTCTGGAGTGCTATCGCCAACCCATACTCAACTCACGCTGCTCTGTCTCGTCTGCCGACAAGATCTGCCTATAGAGGAAGGCCCCTCTCTATATTGAAGGCCAAAGTGGGTGAGATATGTTGCAAGACCCATCGATGTACTCCCGGAGAGTGCTACTCCCTGGAAGCATTATTGCTCTGCTGACTGCATGTGCATCTATCTGCACCTCATCTGTGTATCAGCCCAACGATGGATGCTCCACCATCCCTAACAGCTCATCCCTCTCCTGATCAGGAATGTCATGCTCCTGCTGTATACTAGCCTCTCGCAGAACTATCCCATCAACCTCCAACATTTCATGAGGATAAGTATGTGCAACTACTGCTTCCCTGCTAGATGCCCGTACATCCGTCTGCTCCTCACCCATCGTTGACCCTAAGGGTAGCCATACATCCATCACAAACTCAATGTGAGCATCCATCTAGCTCTCCCCCAAAGGACTATCGTGCATCATGTGCATAGCCTCCTCCTTTGTTGACTCATGCTTCATCATATGCTGCTCTAGTTGAATTGTCACAAGTGACTCATTACCTAGAGTATCTCCCGTAGAGTCTCCTAACTGCTCACCTTGCACACTGGAATACAGCTCCGACTTACTGTCATCAACTCCGCATGACTGCTCTCGGTCCCCATCATCTTCATATGATCCCATGGACTCATCTGACGAAGAGTCTTCATCCTGGCATATAGAAATAATGCCCTTCTGTTCTGCCTCTGCCACGTCATCTGCATCACTCAAGCATGAGTGATCAGGCCCCAAGGTTCTTTGCAGATGAAGCAAAGTCCCTTCCTCCTCAACTTATTTCTGCTGCCTGATCCACCAAACTGGAGCAACTCCTCCCTGGTCAACTGTCTCTTGAATAGCCTAATATTCTGCTCAACTAGCCCTTGGGTAAGTTCATAAGCAGTAAGTGAGACCAACTGCTCTCTCCTCCAAATGCTCAACACCCTAGTCTGCAACTTTCAGCAAATGGCCTTACAGTCTCTCATACATGATGACAGGATGGATTGCGTGTGTGCTATGACTGTGTCGGCATGATGTCTCCTAATGCTGAAGAAGCATTGGAACATCTGCAGAATCAAGCCATCACATTCAAGATCAAACATGATGCAATATGTTCTGAATATGGCCATACCTCCTAAACCTCAAGCTTCTTCCCAAAGGTAGAGCCTACACTGTTGTCCAAATCTTGAAAGGTCCCTACCATCAGTCTAAAAACTCTCCTCATAATGTCATCGTTGTAAGGGGCTCTAGGGGCGGTTAGCATGATGTTGCTGAGACAAGCGGCAACTGGAAGTGTGACTCCTCCACAAGTTTCCTCCAAGAAGTTGGGTTGTATGAGAGCAAGCATACATGGTAAAGCCCAAATTAATTTTCTCTCATCTGACTGTTTTACTTTCGAAAGGAGTTCATTAAGCTCCTCAAGTTTGGAAAGAACTCTCCATATGATCTCAATGTGTTTCAAATTTGTCCCAAGCGCAAGGATTTTGTGCCTTATCTCTGATTCTTTTTGTAGTTCCCTGGATTGCCCATTTTGAAGAATGACATAGACCCCTTTTGGAAAGGTCTATTGTTCTGCTTGGGTTCTTGGTCTATAGAAACATTGTGGTTCTAAGCTTCAACGGTTGTCTTGCCATGTGGGTTTAGGAGGTATTTTAAGAACCCCATGTTTATCGCAACAATACAAAGTTATGATAACAATGAAAGGTACCAAAAAAACACCCTACATACATTAATACATTGCTCATTATAATACCCTGCGCCAATAGATAAATCTAGCTCCAACAAATAATTTAGGCTTTGGAAAATAAATTGGTTTCTAGCAAAATCATTTTTGCACAACAAGATGAATTAATCCTAGCAAAGCAAGATAAAAAATGTTACCCCAGATGCAAGGGAATGATCTCTCCTCAGCTCTGCGCTGACTCTAGAAATTCTGCAACTGTTGGAAATGTTGTTGCTGATTGACTTCAGATTGCTGTTTGGGCTGCTTCTGCTACTCAAAAAATTCTAGGAATTTGGGAATGTGATCCTTGCCCAAAACCCAGAAATACCCAGAAATGGTTTCCTTGAATTCCATCCTTCAAAATCTGATCCTTTTTCTCCTAGCTCCAATAGCCGCTGGCTGAGTAGGGACTGCGTAAATGAGCTGATCTACTGCTCAGAAAATTTTGGGATTTTAACCATGGACTCTGCTCACAAAACCCATGAAAACCAAGAAATGGTTTTCTCTAATTCCAACTTTCAAAATTTTCCCTTTTTGCCTAGCGCCTATAACTACTGACTGAGTAGGGACTGCGTAAATGGGCTGATCTGCTGCTTAGAAAATGTCGGGATTTTAACCACAAACTCTACTAAAAAAACCCAGAAAAACCCAGAAAAATATTAGGCAAATTCTCGCTGAATAAGTTTGGCCCTCCAATATAAATTTGACCCAACAAAATGCTCTCCGGCAACAATTCTGCACTAGTTGCTGCAATGGATTGGCCAAAACACCTAAATCCGGTGTGTATAAAATTCTCAAAAATTATTCCCGGACTCCTCAAGCCAATCTGACCAAAACCTGAAGTGGTTGGGCCAAATCACGATGCTCGAAATTTGACCCCAATAAGCTCTATGCTCTCCCAGTAGCTGCTGAATACATTGTCTATAGAATGATCAACGAACTATTCACCATCCCTCCAAATGTGCAGCAACTAATCCATCCTATACTTTCTTAACAACCAAATCTCAAATGGTTGAGACCTTCCTCCACAACTAGGCTCAACTCTCCTCCTCTACGCTAGCCTAGAGACTGCCACACTGCTCCAGAAATATAATATCAATCTCGGCCTTGGAGGTTTGCCTATAGCTGAAAAGCTAATGAACCTAGGTTCGCCTTTGGCTCTCGTAAGCTAATGAACCTTTGTGACCAACAAAAAACACAAGAACTCAATTGCGTCCTCCAATAATGTCTCAAAATAATAAACCATTGATCTTCCTCTAAAATTGAGTTGCAGTAAAACCCTTGTATTTGGCTTTTCTTGTAATTAGGAAAGTAAACCCTCAGGCTGGCAAGATCACCAACTCTGATACTACTGTAATATCCCTTTCGGGAATTTTCATTAAAATATCACGAGGGTTTTAACTTTGTACAATTTCACCCAGAAACATAATCAAAATACTAGAAATATGATAGAAAAAATAAACCCATAAATCATACGACAATCTCATAAAAATATTACAATATGGGGAATAATGAGATATGCAACAACACAACAAATCCCAACTTTTTTATATAGAAATAGGTATGCCAATACAATAGCTGGAAGCAACCCTCCAAGATAGCCACAATTCTAAAGCCAACCTCCAAATTGAAAACAGGAAAACAATCACTACAACCTGTGAATCCTGAATGGATCCACCAAGGGAAGAGATGGGCGCTTGCCCACTCTCACTAAATCACCCGAGGGTTTCTATTGTGGGGCTACCAATGAAGTTGAGAACCACGTCTCAAATCTCTCACATAAGAAAATGATTTAATCCAAAGATATCTCCAAATGACCTTCGCTTCTCCTTTTATAGATCTGATGGATAGATCTCCAATCCTCTAGATGCATCTTATTTTATTATTTTATTATTATTCTAGAAGATTCTTCATTGACTCTATCAAAGTGACTTTAATTTAATTATATTTCACTTAAGTCACTTTTGGCCCCTTTTCCTCTAAATATTAATTTTCCTTTAATTAATGAATGATTAAAGTCATTTTTAATTAAGGAAAATAGTATATCGCCCATGGTACTATCTCTGGCCACTATAAGTCACTTCTCAGCATCCCTTCCTGAAGATCTCCTCATTCTGGTTCCAATGAGCTATTACACTAAGGTGTTCTATTATGTATTCCTCTTGGAATGCCACCTTGATCGTAATTAATTGAGTTAAGCCAAAAAATAACTTAGTTTTCTGAAAGTTGTTGGAATGCGCCGGAACCAAAGGCAAACTCTGCAGATGATGGAATATATAAAGCGAATGCCATCGGTCCTCATAGAAACTCCTCAAAACTCCTCCAAAAAGCCTCTGGGCCCGTTGATGACACCAACTTGTATTTATGACCTGTCTGCTCCCAACTTTGGAAGTCCATCCTAACCCTGTCATAGGTGATACCAAAAAAAGGAATATTACATTTCCCTTGAAATTGTTGAGGTTGTTGTTGTTGTCATCATCCCGTGGTGTATCCTTCTTATGAGGACACTCTCTAGCATACTGGCCAAACCTATTACAATTGAAGCATCTTCCGTTTCCTCTTTCTTTATCTCCGTCTTCCTTGACGTTGTATCTTTGGACTAGCATAGTTTTTCCTCTTAGCATGAGTGAAGAATGCAGTGGGATCATGCCCATTTGAAGGCTTGTCTCTCTCCATCATCCTTGTCTCTTCTTGAGTGCATCGAGTCAACAATTCATCAAAACTTAGAATCCTATCATTGTTGAGGATAGTGGTGGTAAATACATCCCACACTTTGGTGAGGCCACGAAGAGCAATAAGAGTGAGCTCCCTGTCAACAAAAACTTCTCCAATAGATAGAAGATCATTTTTTGTTTCGGTAATCCTCATGAGTTAGGATTGGATGGATTTCCATCTATCCATCTGGATGTCCTTCAACTTGTTCCTTCAACTTGTTCTTAAGAACGAGGATTTGGTTTGCATTGTTGGCTTTGAATATTCCAACCAACTTGTCATACATCTACTTACATGTGCCCAAATCAGAAATGTAAGCAACCAAATGTTTTGAATGGAATCCTTGATGATCTCCTTAGCTTTGACCTCACACTTCTTGTAATTTGTCTAAGTAGTAGTTGGTGCATTTGAAGGAGGCTTCGTAACTTTTCCTTGCACATAGTCCATGGCATCATTTGCTTCCCAAGTCAAGGCTAAAGACATCTTCCATGCAGATAATCAGATTTATCATTGAGCTTATCCTCAGATTTGAAGTAAGATGAGGAAGCCATTGAATCTTTGTGGTTTTCCAACAGATCTTAGTGTTTTCTTTTCTCTCTCTTGCTTGGGCTTTGTCTCCACCTGGGCTCTGAAACCATGTTAATTTTAAGTTAGCAATGGTATGTTCTGTGCTTAGTACAATTTACTTCAATGTTCCTTAGTAGCCCAATATCAATTTCTAGGTAGTAGTAATCACATTAAACATATTGATAGTAAATGTAGGTAGAACATAAACAAAATGTAGAAGATAGGCCAAGACAAGAGGACGCAATATTTGGTGGACGCCAAGGAAAAACCCCAATGTGGGGAAAACCCTTTGATCAATTCTTCTTATTATTCTTCACTAGTTCAGCAAAGAGAGAGAGTACAAATATGAAATTTACTTGCTCAAAACAGTCCTGTCAAAATCAACAATCAATTGCAGCCCTAACTAGAAAGTCTACGCTGGTCAAAGTTGCTCCAAAATGTCCTCCAAGCAACTCTGTCAACAACATTCCTATTCGACCTTCCAAGAGAGTCAAAGTCAACCCAAAACAGTTCAGTCAACCCTGTCAAACATTGCCGTAATTTCTGCGGTCAAATATGAAGTCAACGCTGGTCAAACTGTCCCAAACTCCTCGATTTCTGTGCCAATGAATGCGGCCTTCAAAGATCGAAATTATGCCCTGAAAACCAAAGTCAATGGAGGTCAAATGAGCCTTGGTCAACGCTGCTCTGTTCCTCTGAAATTCGACCTATTTTGACCTAGAAATATTCGGCCTCTTGCCACATGTGCGAAGAAGAGAGAGGCTCTCCCAAGTTGTACGGACCAATCAAGAGAGGAGAGAGAGATGTGTGATGTGATGAGTGATGTCCAAATGAGGAGAAGGTCACTCCTATATATGCAAATCATTGAGGGTGTGGAGACACATTTCTTGGGCTTCATGAGCTTGCATTTGACTGAGGCCGACCTTGACAATTTGTGCGTGTGTGAAAATAAATTCAAAATAATACTTCTGCTTGTCCGAATGAGATGATCTTTAGATCAATCTTGGACCTCTCAAAAAGAGGAATCCAATAAAAATATCATCTCCATCATATGAGTTGCCCCAAGGTGGAATATGGCCCTAGTTTCCAATTTTAACAAATCATCAAGTAGTTACACTTAGAAAATTTCAACCATTAACTTCGGTAGAGCAACAAAGATTATAATAAAACAATAAAACAAGAGACACCAAAATTTCTTGCGACAAAACCCCACAAGGGGGAAAACCTGGTAATCTTTCCTTATGAGAGATTGTTCAATTTATTCAATTTGTACATTAGAGAATTACAGTCAAAAGATCAACCATTGAACACATTAAATGCCAAGTCAAACAGAGTCGGAGGAGAGAGAGAGAGTCAACTTTTAGCTCACTTGTTAAGACTGGTCAAGGGGCCGAATTTTAGCTTGCAGTAGCTGGTTAAAGGGCCGAAATTCGGTCCTGTAATTCCTCAATCAAATTTGATAAACTCTGTGAATTTGACCTATGGTCAAAGCATAGTCAATGCCCAAAAACATCTTCAAAGATTTGGTCAACAACTGGTCAATGATTCAAGGAATTTTCGGCCTTCAACCACAAACAGAGATTTAGTCAAACCACAATAGAAGAATGAAAGTCAACGCTAGTCAACGTAGAGAACATAAAGTCAACTTTGCTTGGTCAAAACAATCATCTTCCTCCTTCGCACATGTGAACAAAATCGTTGTAGAATAGGTCTGAATTTTGAGTGATGTGATGCATAAATGAGAGAGTCAAATCTCCAATATATAGTAGATCAATGGGAGGGATTTTGACCAAGGGTCAAACCCCCTTCAATAGGTGGGGCCAACCTGACAATTTGGGGCGACATGGACAACGAGAAATTAATTTATTTTGCCTTTGTTTTTTGATAATGAAAATACCGAACACAACTACAATTTTCCAACAATTCTAAGGCTATGGTTCAAAGGTGAAGAATGGATAAGCTCAAGAAGGGCACTCAATCTAGCAGCCTACACATACAGATCATTTACTGAATATAACACAAATATGACAAAGCGACAAAAATTTTTCGGACAAATGTCCCCGGAAAAACCCAATGCTGGAAAATCGATGTAGTTAGATCTGGAGGGTTTTATTATTATGTAGAATCTGAATACAACAATTTCTGGGCACTAGACATGGTTGGCCCTATAGAGAAAATCACGACAGTAATACCTCTTTCACTTGGAGACAGAAAATATGGCTAATTCACACCCTCAAACGAGATTTACAGAACTCGAGCCATTTATGGCCCACTGGAAACCCCAGCGTTGCTCCTTTGCCCTCTGCGTAAGCCTTTCTGGCCTGCGTCAGCCTCTGCGCTGCTCTAGAAGGGCTTGCGTCACCCTATTTGGGCTTGCGCTGCCCTGACTCGGTCTGTGTCAGCCCTGAAGGGCTCCTTCTGCCTCTGTGCTGCCCCTGACTAGGATCTGGCTAAACTGTGTAGCTTTGGCTGGCCTCTGCACTGCTGAATATGCTGCCTCTCTGCCGCTGTTGTATACTTGGCCTTGGATCATAATCCCTCGCCAATATTGCCCCTCGCTGCACTACAAACTCTCTCTGAAATTCTTAGCAAACTACGCCCTAGAATTTCAGCTTAGCTTCAGTGCCTTGCCAATGTGTGTGTTCTCCAACTGACCCCAAGCCCTTCTCTTATACTTTTCTCGTTGGCAAACTAACGACTGTGATCTAATCTCTAATCAATGGCTAAGATTAGAAGTTGCTTGATCCACGTCACTTAGAACATTCTCATCACATGTTTAATTTAATTCACTTTAATCTTTTAGTTTTCCTAAGTTAGACTTAGGGTCCTTCATTAAAAATGTTAATTATTTGAATAACTATCAAACCAGATGGAATTTCTCCAAACGCTTTCTGGGTCTTTGAGATCTCATGTACTCCAACCCCACAAAATTTCGGAGCTAGAGCACATCCGATGCTACCCCAAAATCTCAACACTCCCTCTTAGCAAGGAGTGTGCTCTAGCAATACTTCCATACTGAAGCATTGCCTTGATCTCTGGCATTGGTCCCCATGCTGATGCTTGGCCTGCTGCCCTCCATCATTGCGCTATTGCTGCTCTTTATACTGCTTCCCATGACTCTGCGACAGTCACTGCCACATCTGTACTGCAACTCCCTATCAAATTGCTGCATCATGCTGCCCATAGCACTGCAACTCAGTTGCTGAGAAGTAAGCAACTGAAGGACCCCTGCCCAAATACTGTAAGATAAGTTAGTCGGGCTGCATCTATCACTGAAGCTCCATTGGATGCTGCTCTGTGCTGTCCTCCTGAAGCCAATGTGCTGTTACAGCTTTGCACTACGTAAGCACTGCATCCTCTGCGCTGCTGAAGTCCCATCAACCCCTCTGCTCTGCTGCTTCTACGCTGTTGTTGCCTCTGCACTGCGCTGCTCCCTTTACAATGTCCCAGCTTTGCCTCTGCTTCACCGTGATCCTTTGCACCCACTGCTCCAGTCATCCCCGCTACTGTCTTAAGGCTCCTGTAGCACGTATGTGATCCAAGAGTTGGGCTACTCAAGGATCCTGCCTCCACTCTGTAGCTGCTCTACAGATCAATATCGCCCCACCTCTTCTCTCGAGGTACATGAGCGCTCATGGCAACATCATCATCGGAGCCATCGTCTTCTTTAGTTGCCATGACCTTGGATTCAACTTCCTTGTCCTTCTTCCTTAGAGCACAAGTGGTGGCGAAGTGTCCAAGTTCACCACACCTGAAGCATCAGGTCTTTGATAGATCCCTCTTCTTCTTCCCTTGCTGCTTCTTGGATGACAGGGCTGCATCTTCATCTTCCTCCTCCTTCACTTTGCTGGACCCATTGTTGGCTTGTCTCTTGGTCATCCGATGGATTTCCTCTTGTCGGAGATAGCCCACATGTCGTCCCAGCTTGGAAGGTCTTGTCTCCCCAAGATGCTTTGGAAAAGCGTTTCACATTCATCTGTGACTGCATTTAGAGCAGTCCTCACTATGACATCATCCTCCACCTTGACCCCCATGGAAATCAGTGATCCCGAATCAACTGCAACTTGAAGAGGAAAGGATCGATTTCCTCTCCCTTTTTCATCACAAATAACCTCATTTGGTTCTCCAGAAGCATCTTCTTCTAAACAGATTTCCCTTGATACATTGTGGTTAACGTTGTCCACATAGCATTAGCCGTCTTCTTCTCGGCTATGTGTGGGACCGCACGATCCTTGACCCCGTCTATGATGAAGTGCTTAGCATGTGCCTCCACTTCATTATGCTTCGCGAGAAGAGCAACATCAGTTGGTGTAGCCAAGACGCTCTTTGCATGCTACTGTAATGCGTATGCCTCTAAGACCTTCTGGATTCTAGCCTTCCAGCTAACAAAGTTGGACAAGTCGTCCAACCTATCGTGATCACGCAGTCTGTATGGCGCCATGTAGCTTAGAAATAATCTGTCGAAACATATACTCCTCTCCCTGCTGTTGTTGCTACCACAACAGTGGCCCAGATCTAGGGTCCTTGGCGAAAAGGCACCCTCTATGGTAACTGCTCCCTCTAACAACTGATTTCCCTCGGAAATCTGCCAAATCCTCTGAATCAAACCTCTTCAATCACCCTCCTGATCGATCCTCAGATTTCTTTGGCAAAAATCTGTTGAGCGGTTGTTCTCCTCCCGCTCTTTGTCAACTTAGCTAAGCACGATTATGCACCGGAAGAACCTCCACCACACCAGCAACTTCTGAAGATTTGAATCTATGCTTCCAGACTACGGAAACTTTGCACAACAACTCGAAACTGAACTGCATCCCTCTAGCTGGCCTTTGCGTGAGCAGAATGGCTCAGCGCAGGCTGCTCCTGCGTCACTTTGGAAGTCTCTGCGCTGCCTTTGCGTCACTCATTTGGGACTACGTCAGCCCTTACATGGCCTCTGCTAGGTGTTGGAAATACTGAGGGGGGGTGAATCAATATTGCTTTTCAATTGTTAATTTTACCGGTTAGATCACTTATATTTAGAGCACAAAAATGAACAATGATGGAATAGTAATTTCTTCTTTATAATAAGGAAAGTACAATAATGATATAGGGCTCTAGCCGTAGATGAAGACTCCAATCTTCCAAGCTCCAACCTGTATTGTGCCAAGCACCGACTTGGTCTTTCCAAGGCTTAAACCTTGTCAATTTGAGGCACCACCCTCTAGGGCTCCAACCCTATCTCTGATACAGGCTCCGACCTAGTTTCTTGAGGACTCCAATCCTCTACGGCTCCAACCCTATCTTCTAAGGCACCGACCTTGTCTCTATGAGGCTCCAACCTTCTACCTCAATTCATCAAGATATATTTGGTTATTCTTCACAGCTCCCAATGTCTTCTTCAATAAGCTCTAACAATCTTCATCTATCCCCTTTCCTAGTCTCCACATCACTTCATCAATGACAACCTTGATTGCTTCAAAAGGTGTCACCACTGCTCTTCATACTACCCAAGCTAGATCTCTAAGGTCACTCCATGAGGGCTTCAGCACATCATCATGTCTCCAAGGGTGCCTTCAAAATGTCAACTCGAAGGTATGTCTTCACAAAGGTTTAACTGTTTCAAATGCTCTTCCAAAATTCCTTCAAGGATGCTTCAAGGTCTCCAATAAGGCGCCCCAAGACTTCTTCAAAGACTCTTCAGTAAACTGCACCAAGCCTGCTCCGGAAACTGCTTCAAGGATCTCCACGATCTTCAAGGCTTCAAAATCGTCCTTTAAGATTTTTCTTCAATACACAAGATCTGTCCACTTCAAGTCTAGTGTGCTGCTTCAAAACGTTCACACATTGCTCCAAGATCTGCTCCAAAAAATGTCATTAGAATGCTCTAAAAATGATTACAGGACTGCTTCAAAATATGTCACAGGGCTGCTCCAAAATGTCTTATTTAACAGGCCTGCAAAAGAATAAGCAGCTCCTCTAGATCTGTTCGTCTATACAAAAATTTCTGCTCCAATGTTGTACTCAAAGCTGCTCTGACTTTTAGTTTGACACAAAACACTTTTAAAATTTCATCAAAGACTGTTCAAAAAATCTGCTAATAGCTGTCCCCAAGAATTGCTTCAGAATCAGTTCAAGAGCTGCTCAAGAAGTCTTCTCACAAGCACAAGCTGATTTCTCACTTCACACAAGTCCAGATTTGTCACTGTTCAAATTTTACATGTCACAGATCCTCTGCCACAGGCCCAAGCACTACAGATGGCACAGGTCCGAAAATTTAGGTGCAGGTCTAAACCACAGGTATGAGCTGAGATTACTACTTTCTGTACCCTAGCTTGATTGCTTCCACAGATATGCGAGTTTCTCCCTTTTTACTTTATCCATAACAGAAATAAAACACTCTTCAAATTGTGTGTATCCTCTTCCTCAGTCCGGAAATGTTCTCTGTGTTTTTTTTCACAGAAATTTTTATGCTAAAATGAAGCTCTTCAACGTCAATTTATACTAGGTTTCGACCCTTAATGAAGAGACACGTCTCATGGAGAGAGGCCAACATGAATGACTGTGTATAGATCGGCTAGCTGCTAGGATTAATTTTCTTAACTTAAAAAAAAATATCTTTCAAACCGCTTGGAGTTTTGGGCTGAGTAATAGCTTGTTGGAAAGGCAAAATTATGCTCTTCAAGATGGTGTAGGTGTCATTAAGGAATTTTGCATCTAAGGTAGCAACAAATATTTTTTAATGTGACTGGTTATTTATGAGTGCAGAAATGGAGGCAGGGCAGAATGCCTTTGAGTGTAGGGCTTCTTCATGGTTTCATTTCTTCGTTGATTGTCTTCATAATTACGTTCTAGCCTTCTTCAACATAGGATCACCATCATCTTGTCCTTGCCTTCTTCAACATAGGGTCACTAGGTCAGCTGTCCTTAAGATAGTGTAGAGATATCACCATCATCTTGTCCTTGCCTTCTTCAACATAGGATCACTAGGTCAGCTGTCCTTAAGATAGTGTAGAGATATTTCATCAATCAAATGCAGCATTATTATTTAGTCTTCATCATAAGGACATCAAGCTTCATATCATTGGAGATTTGTCATGTCATCATCAAATTATATTTCATCAATCAAATGCAACATCATTATGTAGTCTTCATCATAAGGACATCAAACTTCACATCATTGGACATTTGTCATGTCATCATCAAATTATATTTCATCAATCAAATGCAGCATCATTATGTAGTCTTCATCACAAGGACATCAAGCTTCACATCATTGGAGATTTGTCATGTCATCATCAAATTATCAGAGATAGGACATGTAATCATGTAGTGTTATCATCAAGATCATTGGACGTAGGACATGTCGTCATGTGTATGTCTTCTAGTCCTTCATCAAGTGCAGTGATATGGTAGTCTTCTATTATGATCATCAAGATACATGATTGACACTTCATTTGTGTCTTTACATCTTAAACAAGAGTTGTATTCATTTGTAATCATCCTCTAGCATCTTCAAGAATATTTTCCATCTTGGCCACTGACATCAACTATTCACATCAATGACAACCTAGATTAACATTGGGACTGTGTCCTCTTGGTGCGGCGCTGCCCTCTCCGGATCTCTGCTGCTTCAACTGCCACTCTGTAGCAAAAACTCTTCAGCCCCTTTGTTGGTGATTCAACTTGATTTGCAATCCTCTGATACCATGTGAAAATTTCTTAATCTAAGAAACCCTACTGCTAACTATTGATTTACTTCTCCTACTTGATTATTTATACAAGTTATTAATCTGAATATTCAGAGAAACAACAAAGTAAACACAAATAGCAGCCTACACATACAGATCTTTTATTGAATATGACGCACATATGACAAAGTGACACAAATTTTTTGGACAAATGTTCCCAGAAAAACCCGATGCGGAAAAACTGGTGCAACTACCTCTGGAGGATTTATTTACTATGCAGAATCTGAATACAACAATTTCTGGGCACCAGACATGGTTGGCCCTACAGAGAAAATCATGGCATTATTACCTCTTTCACTCAAAGACAGAAAATATGGTTGATTCACACCCTCCAACGGGATTTACAGAACTCGAGCCCTTTCTGTCCCACCAGAAACCCCATCGCTGTTTCTTAGCCCTCTGTGTAAACTTTTCTTTCCTGCATCAGCATTTGTGCTGCTCTTGAAGGGCTTGCGTCACCCTCTCTGGGCATACGCTACCTTGACTAGGTCTGCGTCAGCCCTGAAGGGCCCTTGCTGCCTCTGCATTGCCCCTAACTGGGCTCTGGCTGAACTGCGTAATTCTAACTGGCCTCTGCGCTGCTGGATATGCTGCCTCTCTGTCGTTGTTGTATTCTTGGCTTTGGATCAAAATCTCTCACCAATACTGCCACTCGCTGCACTGCAAACTCTCTCTGAAATTCATAGCAAACCATGTCTTAGAATTTCAGCTTAGCTTCAGTGCTCTGCCAATGTGTGTGTTCTCCAACTGACCCCAAGACCTTCTCTTATATTTTTCTCGTTGGAAAACTAACGACCGTGATCTAATCTCTAATCAATGACTAAGATTAGAAGTTGCTTGATCCATGTCACTTAGAACATTCTCATCACATGTTTAATTTAATTCACTTTAATCTTTTAATTTTCCTAAGTTGGACTTAGGGTCCTTAACTAAAAAGATTAATTATTTGAATAACTATCAAACCAGATGGAATTTCTCCAAACACTTTCTGGGTCTTGGAGATCTCATGTACTCCAGCTCCTTCACAAAATTTTGGAGCTAGAGCACATCCGATGCTACCCCAAAATCTGAATAGATCATGTGTCTTGAGTCGCAGAATTTGGTTGAGTCTTAAGGGGTCTGTGTCTATGTGTAAAGTTCCCCTTCTAAGGGTTGGTTATTGTAATATTCTAATTAAAACTGTCTAGAAATATTTTTGGTGAATGGTTCCTCATAATTAGTTTACCAAAATATTTTTTAGACCCACTTAGAGGGTGGAAAAAGATTTGTAATCTCTTCCTGAGTCTATTATTTATTTTTAGGAAAAATAAAAATAAAATTAACCCGAAATTGTGAAAAAAAAAGTGAAGGGAAAAATTAATTGTCCTCCAAGTGGAAAAATTGTTCAAAAAATTATTGAGGCTATTTTCAAAGGAAAAAATTCAAGTAAAAAATAAAAAGCCTCATTTCCAAGGCAAGATGGCCCACTCAAAAAATTCGTTGGACCCA
Source organism: Pinus albicaulis (assembly GCA_034641835.2). Classification (NCBI taxonomy): domain Eukaryota; kingdom Viridiplantae; phylum Streptophyta; class Pinopsida; order Pinales; family Pinaceae; genus Pinus; species Pinus albicaulis. Next base: position 849,193,668 of record CM076576.1, read on the forward strand.
GGAAGGCTATTTTCCCAACAATTCAATTTTTAGGGGTTTTAGCCCTAACCACAACCCTGTCTTGGCCTCCAAGGCTTAACCACAGGACTAGGAGGGCCTAATAATATCATTGCAGTTGGTTTTGGTGGCTAATAATTTGTTTTGCAGGCCTAATATACACTTGGAGGGGGTTTTGTGCCACATCAAGTCCCTTAGCCCTAGTCACAGCCCTTGGGAGGCCTACTGGGCCTAGCCGCATGCTTGCAAGGGCTTGATCTCTCATTGGAATTGGTTCTAAGGCTAACAATTTGTGTTTGCAGAAGTCTCGCACTTGTTCAAAGGCTATACATCACCATTTTGAGACTTGAAACATCGTATATCAGTCAGCCAAAGAGGACTGCAGGCCGAAGAGGCTAATCTAGCCCTAGCCGTGAGGGTTTAAGGTATTGATTTCATTTGTCTTTAGCTAATCTCTGTGGTTGCAGGTGTTTGGAAGAGCCTCATTGCATTTTTGAAGGACAATCCCCTCCTTTTGGTGTCCTCACTTGGCATTGAAGTAAGGCCTCTAGGCCTCAAGGGTTGCCTCTCCCTCTATCCTCACTCTTTCCTTGACTTTCATAAACAATCAGATCTGAAGTTAATCATAACAGTTGTGCAATCTATAAGATCTAGTCCTAAAAGAGCCTAAAAATACCTAAGAATAGCACATAGTAATCATAAGAGTCATTTGAGATGTTCTTGGCTTTTCTTTCATTTCATCCTTGGTGACTAATCTTGTTGATCTGATTACTACACCAGTCTAATGTTTTATGACAGTGGCATAATCATCTTCTAATCACCTTGAACAAATCCTCAAACTAAGCCTAAGAACCTAAACGAATTTTACACATTAACTAAAGGCTTAATCACCATTGTTCTAGCTTGCTTAGAAATGATTTTTGGGACTGTTTTCATAGTGACAGTGGGCTGATCTGATTGGTATAAGGATTCATTGAGGTCTGTTTTCATAGCGGGCTGACCTTCTTAATGGTCATTGAATGATAAAATCATTAGTTAAATGATTTCATTAGTCTCCCTTTGACCTTGAGGATAATCTAGTACTCTTGCATGCTAACTATTACATTACTCATTTTTGCATTCTTGCATCCTTGCATAACATTTCATAGTTAGTTAAATGCATTTGTTGGTCTTCTCTTACATTGCATATCGCTATTAACAACCTCATTGTTCTATTGGTGCTTGTCTCTATTGTGCTTAAGAATCATTAAGGTTGCTCTTCTTTCTTAGTGATAAGTAACATAAGCATAAGATAACTATAATAAGAACTCTAATTGATACATCAAATAACTCTAATAAGCACCTTGGATCATTGAGTAATTAACATTGCTAGTCTTGTTTCATTGGGATAACCTCTAAGTGTTTTCTTAAGTGCTTCATTTATTGCTATTGTCATCCCGTGATTTGAAATTTGATAAGTGATATTTGAAATATCTTGTTTGCAAGCGGTCTAATGTTGTTGATTGGAACATTTTACCTTTTATTTGTAATCTCATTGAATCAATCTTAACATCATTTGCATCTTCATTCTAGAATTAGAAGTGCATATTTAAAATTTACCTCCAAGCATAAGCTTGGCTGTAATAGAGATAAGATCACTTCTTCACCCAATTTTAGAAGTCTAGATCCTCATTCGTAGTTAACATAGGAAACATTGTAGTTCTCTTGCGGGTAATCTCTTGTAGGAACATAGGCACTTGGATGTTTAGAAATCCAGAGGAGGTATCATTAATGAGGCCTTAGCCTCCTTCCCATGGACTTCTCTCAAAAACTTGCATTCGTGACAAGCTTCAAAATAATTAAGAACAAGGATTCCCCTACATTTAGGGATCTAATTAAAATTGACCAAGATCTTGCATCTCACATTAGATTAGGTCCTGCACTTCATCTAGGATAGGTCTTGCATCTTGCAGCAACTGTTCATCCGATAGCTTGACATATTGATCTTTGTTGTGCAAGTAGTTTATCTAAGGTACTTGTCTATCACTTATTTTTAAGAGTCTGACTTGGTTGTGCTTAATAATCTTAATTGTTACATAATTAAATAATTTTAATTCAAGCTGCTAGGACATTCAATTGTATCTCCTGAACTTGTTGGTTTCCAACAAGTTTCTCATCATTTCATCTGTATGGGCTAGTCCCCTTAGCTTTCATTTAGGAGATAGCTTAAACGAAGAGGGCATGGTTGAAAGTGACAACCCCTGCCCTGAGTGTTGTTGCATTGCCTTACTATACAATTCGGGCGACAAGTAGCCGTAAGCCTCATAATATTGACATCATGCCCTTTTTGGGCTCGAGAGTCCGAATGTCATGTCATGGTGAGATGACAAAATGTGTGTGCTAAGATCATCCATCATTTGAGGAGTGTCCCTCAAATCCACCTCAAAGCAACTCCTGTGGTCCCAAATTTAGCTAGGGTGTCACCACATCATCTCCATGGGTCTCCAGTGATCAATGTAAGGCTTCCTCTCCGCAGCGTTAGGGCTCCATCTAATGCAACAAGCCCTCCCTAGTTGTCTCATGTAAGTCTATCCTGATATGGCCTCTAAATCATGGCCTACCCATCAGGTAGTGTCAAGGCCAACCTAGGGGCACGCTGGGTCCAATGGTGCAATCGCCAAGAATCCTCTGTGTTGGGTCAAAGAATATTAGCGTCCTATACCCTTGGGGTGCTCTAGGAAATGTTTCATCTCCTCAACTAATCATTAGGCCCAACACTTTAATGTAAGTAGGCAACGTTGCATCTGCGAAGCCATCATCCTCTCTGAAAGGCTTAGGTACCGATGGGGTGGGTGCCCACAAGGCCTAGGCTACTGTGGACCACTTGCCAAAACAAACTTAAACTCTAGTGAAAGCAACCATTCATTAGAAACTAAAGATCATATAAGCATCTAAGTGGACCAAACTTGCATGTGCAAGAGCATTTTAATACTTCAAACTTAAATCACCTGTGTTGCACAAACGTTTAGGAACCCAACATTTCATGTTGTACCAGTACCTGAAATGGTGAAACGTGGCTAAATGGTAGGTGTCGTACCATACAACGTCCCACGATCTGGGGACGTCGTACGGTACGACAATCGTTGTTTTAGTTGTGTTTTGAGCCGTTTTAGGGATTTTTAGGCATTTCACGGGCTCCACACGCGGCCAACCGATTTGAGGGGCCCAATTTCTAGGTAAAATCAATTAATTGCTAGAAAAAATCTTATAGAATAATTTTATTATTAAAAAAATAAAAGAAAATATTTTTTCGGAAGAAAAAAACGAGAAACATCTAGAAACCAACAACCAATTCCTATCTATAAAAAAGTGTTTGCTTCACTCATTTCTCATGCATTCTACAACTATAGGATCTTGCTACAGTGGCAATGTATGTTTTATTTTTTCTTAGAGCGTTGGGATCAAGCTTTGGTGCCTTTTTCAGCGAGCGGACAATTATAGGAAACAAGAAAAAGACCGTGGGCAACACAGTGCTTTTGAGTGTTATTTTTTTTGTAACTTGCATGGCTTTTCAAAGTATTCTTTTTTTCTCTGAGTGGATTTTTTTTGGTTTTGCTGTAGTGAGGGTTTTTAAAGTGTTGGGTATTTTTGTTTTTGGGTAGATTTATTAGTTGTATTTGTTGTATTTTGCAATATCCAGGGTTTTTTGTTTTTGCAGTGGTCATGGCTTTAGAAAGTGGTGTTTCTAGTGCCTGTAAAGCTGCTAAAGCAACCAGATAGTGAGAATACTACCCTCTTTAGCAATATGTGACCAACATTAGGTAAATGGGTTCTAGGGGTTCATGGGAATGGAGGTGCGATTTGTGCAAGAATGAATAAACATCAAAAGGCTCCTACACAAGAGTAAGGCTCACATTTTGTATGAGGTCATGAAGGGTGTTGAAGTTTGTCCATAACCTCTAAATCCAGAGGTGAGATCTGCATATAAGAGAGAGCAAGATGATGCTCAAAGGTCGAAGGATCAAAGAACCAAACTCAGTTCGCGTAGCAATGGCATTCGCACTCCTTGCTTGGGTGCTAGCAATGAGCCAATGATTTTTCCTGAAAGAAGAAAGAGGAGGGTGATGGTAGTAGAAGAAGAGATATCCAAGGTATCAAACCCAACTAGAGATAGTAGATTGTTGAAAATGTTTGATAATCAAGGTGTTGATCAAGGAGGTGTTTTGTGCTTCTCTCAACCAACCCCTCGAATCTTGCTAGGGTGAGTGAGATAATGGGACAAATTTGCCATAAATTCTATGCCCTAAGGTGTGAATGATTAAAGGAGAGTTTACAAGTTTTCAGTAATTTTAAATGATTATTTATAGGATGTATAAGTACAACATATACAAGATGACGTTTGAAGTTCTATAAAAATGCGGAAATGTAAATAAACATGTTAAAATCTGCGCATATAAATCATAAATCAGACATGAAAAACAACAAACTAATCAACATTTCAAGATTTTTTTGTAGAAAATAGTGGTACCAAGGAGGTGTTTCCTAGTGCAGTTATCCTTTTGGCCTAGGAAGACATTGATGACCTTTTTGTCATTTGACATTATGAGTTTTGTGAAAAAAAATCTTTCGGTAAAAATCCTAAAATTATGAGTTTTATTAATGTCATGGAGCAAAGTTACTTTTTATGGGTTATGTACTATGTACTTTAATTTATTAAAGTCACTACTGTAATAAAGTGACTTTACGAGTAAAGTAAAAACTACATTTTAATATTAAAGTGATTCTTATGTTTTAAAAGTGACTTTATGAGAGAAAAAGTGCACATGGTGCAAAAACATTAAAAGATGTCTAGGAGGCTCATTAATTGAGGGGGACCACACGAGAGAAGGGTTCAAGAGAGAGAATGATCTCCACCCTTAATCTAATGAGCTGAGATTTAATCTCAACCACTAGATCTCAAGGGTTAGGGTTCGAACTCCGTATTTTAGAAGACAAAAAAGGAAAAAGGAAGGTGAGGCTCTCATTATTCTCATGTGCATTTTGAGAAGAGGAGAAGAAGAGCTTGGGAAGGAGGGAGCAGAGATTGCTAAGATTTGTTGAAGGAGAGGATCACTCGTAGCAAGGGAAAGTCACCATTAGACCTGCATTTTCTAGTAGAGAGGGTGAGCATCAAACCCGAGTTTGTGCGCATCCCTAGCGAAAAATTTGGGGCAGATTTCTAGGAGAAACAAGCTTGAGTTCGTAGGTGACTAAGGCTCGGATTTATAGGAGACCACCAACATAATATTTGAGGTAAAAAAAACATCTCGAATCTACAGGCTCGACATTTGGCTCAGATTTATGTGTTGGAGGTCAGCTGCTCGTGTTACACTGTAGGATTTGAGACTGCTAGACAACGTGTTTTGTGGAGAAATTCTAGCAGAGAAATGACACAATCTTTAAGGTAGGAGATATCATTATTTATGTGACTGTTGAGAGGTAAATCCAAGCAGAAGTTTGACAAAGGTACCAAGCAGAGGTCTGACAAAGGCAAGGATTACAAGGACAGTTGCACAAATTCTTAGAAGGCTGTGCTCTAGCTTCAAGGGAGAGATAAGTACTTGAGGTTTATTTTTCTGTGTAAAAAAATATCTCTGAGGTTAGCAAATAAAATCCTCCTTTCATGGTTTTCCCCTTGTGGGTTTTTCTAGGGTCATTAGTGTTAGTTTTTGTAGCATCAGAGATGTTCTAGTCTCGAAACTTCGTGGAGAGGCTAAAACACAGGAGCTCTCCATAACCCAATAATCATTTCTGGAATTCCACCTAGAAGTGTCTCAATTAGATTATTATCCTATTTTTAAATATTTCGTAAGTCTAAACTTAGGAAAAGGGGTTAATTAATCAGTATTAATTGAGAAAGGTGTGAATCATCTAGGAACTCATATGGATTGACTAGGAAATAATCTTAGCCCTTGATTAAGTTTTAATCTTGGTCGTTGGAGTCCCGACAAAAGATTATAAGAAGAAGTCGATGGGTAGATGGTGAACACACACACTTGAGATTGATTTTCGTAGGGCAGTTCGATTTTCCAGAGAACAACAACAATTGTCAGAAGAGTTCGAGCCAGAGAAGGGAAGCAAAGACAGAGAGGGACAGGGATAGTGATATGGAGGAAATTTTTCAGATCCAGAGAGGTAACAACGAGCGGCAGAAGTAATCCACACAGAAGTTGCGCAAGGGCTGTGCATAAGCTTCTGTAGAGCAGTTCGATTTAGCTGGAAAGGAAGTCGATTAAATTTCTAGAGGCTAGGAATGTCTTCCGTGTTAGTTTTTGTAGCATCGGATGTTTTCTAGCTAAAAAATTTGGTGGAGAGGCTAGAATACACGAGATCTCAAAAACCCATAATTCGTTTATGGAAATTCCACCTAGAAGTGTTTCAACTAGATTATTAACCATTTTTTAAATATTTCGTAAGTATAAACTTAGGGAATATGGTTAACTAATCATAATTAACCGAGATAAGGTGAGAATAATATAGAAACTCACACGGATCGATCCAAAGATGATCCTAGCCATTGATTAAGTTTTAATCCTGGTCGTTGGTGCTCCAACAATGGATTATAAGAGATTGATTTGTTGATGGAGAATACACTAAGACACGAGAGTCACTTGGAGAATTCGATTTTCTAGAGTAGCAACAATTAGATGCCGAAGAGTTTGAGCTTTAGTGAGGCAACAGAGATAGTGAGGGGCAAAGACAGCGATCTAGAGGAAGTTTTCCAGATCTGGAGAGGCAGCAGCAAGGGGCCGAGTTATTCCCAGTGAGGCAACATAGAGGACTACTCAGTTGCTTTAGAAAAACAATTCGATTTAGCTAGAGAGAAATTCATTCTCAGTTCCAGAGGTTGGATAGAGAGTCCAGAGTGCTGGAGAGGTGATTTCACCAGCAGAGACAGGCATAATGACTTCATCAGAGGTAGTTCAGAGGCTTGACATCATAGGGTCTGTGTAGAGCAGCGCAAAGGCTAACGTAGAGGGTCTAGGAGGACAAATTTCTGAAGAGAAATCATGCCGGGGTTGCTTGTCGAAGAAGGGTAATTCCCTTAAATAATATTTCCCATATTTTCGTGCTGATTGGATTGCTAGTTGGGCATCCATAGATGTGAAATTTCCTAAATCTGGATTCCTACTGCAACAAATCTGAATTACTTCTATTATTTTCCATAATTATTTCATTACAGTGAAATATCGAAGTAATTATTGAAGCAGTCTACATAAATAATGCTGCGGAATAAATCTAAGTGCTGAAACAAACTGAACAAAATACAATGAAAAACATCCACATTTGACATTTATTTTTGGACAAAGTCCCTAAAAAAACCCAACTCGGGAAAACCGGTGCAGCAGATCTGAGGGTTTTGTATTATTAAGCAGCAGAATTTTGAGTACAACTAGGGTACCAATATCTGGCTCACCCTTCAGAGAAAATCTAGGCAACAGAAGAAATGTGAGATATACCTCACTCTGCAAGTCCCCCGCTGATCCAGAGCAACGCTGGTAAAGCCCCTCTCTGCCTTTGCGTGATGCCTACGCTGCTACTGCGTAAGCCTGCATGGGCAAGCTAAGGAAGTGCGTCACCTCCTCCTTTGCAACGATCAGGCTGATTTGGAGCTGAGTTTTGGCCTCCTGGCTCAAAAACCACAGCTTCCAGCTATCTCCGGACTGAATCTAGAGCACATCCGATGCTACTGTAAATCAACACTCCCTCTTAGCGAGGGAAGTGCTCTAGCAATACAACTCTATGTGCTGCTTTGACGTCTGTAACATCTACTGCTGTGTTGTTGATGCTGCTCACCAACACTGCACAAATGTTGCAATTGTATTGCTGCTAACTCTGCATGCTGTTGCCAACTTCTACTGTACTGCAACTCCCTCTGAATTCTGCAACCATGCTGCTGCACTGCGTGAGCATTGTTCTACATTGCGCTGCACCACTGTGCACTATGCTACTGCTGATCTGTTGCACTGTTGCTAATTGCAACAGAAAAACATCCGAAATTGGACAAGTAATACTGCATCTTAATAATAGGACTGTCTGCTGCTAACTTCTGCACTAGCTCTCTGAAACTGCTGTGCTGCCGCTGCTCTGCATTGCGTGAGCATTGCGCTGCACCAGTGTGCTATGCGCTGTTGCTGCTCTTCTTCTGTACCGATCAGACTTTAGTACTGCTAACCACTGCATTGTCTCTTCCTCCTCTGCTGCAACTGTCCATCCTGCTACTGTCTTAAGGCTCCCGTGGCTCGTATGTGATCCAAGAGTTTGGAAGTAATCAAGGATCCTACCTCTTGTAGATTCTGGATCTATAACTCCAAGTCAGCCCACTTCCCTCCTTTCAGAATATGAGCTAACATAGCACAATCATCTTCTGCCTCAATCTTGGCAGCTCCAGCTCGAGGATCTTGCTTCTCCTCCTTGTCCTTTTTCTTAAGAGGATATTGTGTGGCATAATGTCACATTTCCCCACACCTGAAGCACTTGCTCTTGGACAGATCTTTCTTCTTCTGCTGTTGTTGTCCCTTTGATGCAAGGGTTGCGTTTTCTTCCTCCTCCTTCTTGACTTTCGAACCACTGCTGCCATCCTCAATATGGATTTTGAGGAGATCTCTCCTCAGCTCTTCTTGCTGCAAGGCTGCCCACTTTGCTTCCCATCCTGGGAGTCTCTCTCTGCCCAGAATGCTCTGGACAAAGACCTGATAGTATTCTGAAACAGAGTTCAGAGTGAGCCTTACCAGCTTTGAGTCTCTAGTTGCTGACCCCACTGCTGACAACTGGTCTCGGTTTTCCTGACTTCGAGACAGGAAAGAGTCAAAACTCTCTCCCTTCTTCATTCTAGTGTTACGTATCTTCTCCTTTAGATACATCTTCCGCTGCTCGAAAGATCCTTGATATAGCTTTTCCAGCCCTACCCACATTTCTCTAGCAGTGTTATTTACTGCTATGTGGGGTACGATGTGATCCTTTACGCCATCTAGGATCAATCGTTTGGCTCTTGCCATTTTCTTCTTGAAGGCTCTCAGATGTGCTGCATCCAGCAGCTCTGCAACTCCGCTATCAACGAGGCTCTTTAGATCATGCTCATCAAGGAGAAGTTGAATCCTTGAATTCCAAATGACATAGTTGGAGGCACCCTCCAACCTATATTGGTCATGCAATCTGTTGCTGGCCATCTCCTCAACTTGTCAACTTCTCCCTCTAACCCTCTGCTCAGCTAGACTTACACATTCCTTGAGGAGTAATTCAAATGTTTCTGCTGCTGAACGGGAAAAAAAACTGAGTCTCATTGAGTAAGAGGACTCTCTGAGGTCAAGAAATCCCCAACTGTGTTTTTCAGAAATTTTCTGATGCTTATGAACCAACACTCACTGTTGTGCAGCTACTGCGTCCTTCAGCTACGATGGTCTACTATGCTGCCACTTCTGCAACAGAAATAGCTTACCCCTCTGTCAGCTCTCTCAAAGGGAGCTTTCTCTGCTCTGGATAGCTCCCCTGGTTTGGACTGTGTAACTACTGGGGTAGTGTACTGCTGCTTATGCAGCTTCCAGTCCCTTCAACGTTGATCTGTTGGTTCACTCTTGTTTCTCCTGCACTTTAGCTTGAATAAGCTCTAATACCATGTGAAAAATCCTAAATCTAGATTCCTACTGCAACAAATCTGAATTACTTCTCCTATTATTTTCCATAATTATTTCATTACAGTGAAATATCGAAGTAATTAATGAAGTAGTCTACACAAATAATGCTACAAAATAAATCTAAGTGCTGAAGCCTGAAACAAACTAAACAAAATACAATGAAAAACATCCATGTTTGACACTGTTATTTTTGGACTAAGTGCCGGAAAAACCCAACTTGGGAAAATCGGTGCGGAAAATCTGAGGGTTTTGTATTATTAAGCAGTAGAATCTTGAGTACAACTAGGGTGCCAATATCCAGCTCACCCTTCAGAGAAAATCTCGGCAATAGAAGAAATGTGAGATATACTTCACTTTGCAAGTCCCCGGCTAATCCGGAGTAGCACTGGTGAAGCCCCTCTCTGCTTCTGCGTGATGCCTACGCTGCTACAGCGTAAGCCTGTGTGGGCAAGCTAAGGAACTGCGACACCACCTCCTCTGCAACGATCTCTGGACTGAATCTAGAAGGCAATGCGTCACTTCTGTGTGATCCCCTTCAGGGATTGCGTCACCCCTCCAGATGACTGTGCTGCCTCTACTGTGTCACTGTTGCCTCTCTCTCTGAAATGTACTCCTGGTCCTCTTGACTAGTTACTGCATCTGCCCCTCTTTGGAACTGATCACTAGATCGAAATCACTTAGCTAGCCCTGCCCTAGTGATTCAATCTTGATCAAAAGCTCTGTCTCTCTCACAAGCTCGAAAATGCCAAATGCTCGGTGTGTTTTCCATAGGCCCCTCACCCTCCTTCTTGTAATCTTTCATTGACCCTTCAACGACCAAGATTAAAAGATAATCAAGGGCTAAGATTATCTGGGAGATGATCCATGACTTTATCTAGAAGATTCACACTTAGTTTAATTAACACCCTTTAATTAATCAGTTTCCCTAAGTTTAGACTTAGGAAAACTTTAATAAACGATTAATTAATTTAATTAAACCATCTCTAACTGGAATTTTCCAAAATCCTTTCTGGGTATTATGGAATACATGTGTCTTAGCCTATATACAAAATTACAAGGCTAGAGCACATCCGATGCTACCATAAATCAACAGTAGATTGTACTCATAATTCATTGTTGCATAATAATAAAAACCCTCACTGTTGCGCCGATGTTCCGAAGTTGGGTTTTTCCGGGGACATTTGTCCAAAACTAAGTTGCAGGAAACGTGGGTCTAGGGCCTGTTTCTAAAAAAGAATGAAATGGAAACGCTGAAATGCGTATCGTACGACTGGGAAACGCGTTTCTGGCCGTATTGGTTCTAACGTTTCCCGTAGCAGGAAATGTGGGTCTAGGGCCCGTTTCTAAAAAATAATGAAACAGAAACGCTAAAATGCGTATCATATGACTGGGAAACGCGTTTTTGGCCGTATTGGTTCTAACATTTCCCATACGGGAAACGGTGCCGGTATGGCTAGAAACGTGTTTCCCGGTCGTACGATTGCGTTTCCTTCCCAAACAACGTTTTAACTTGTTTATTTTTTTTCGGTTTTCGTGCCATCTAATATTATTTTAATTGTTTTATTTGTCTCTTGGATGCTTCTAGATGGCTTTCTAAACTTATAAAAAGACGATTCCCCTCATTCTCTCATCACACGAATTGAGCAAGTCATTTCACTTGGAGAAGAGCTATTTTGGCGAGGAGAAAGGAGGAAGAGAGTAGTGCTTCAGCTAGGGTGCTTTCACCATTGAGAAAAGGAGATTTCAACAGCAAGAGAAAGAGATTTCAAAAGCAGATTTGGAGTGCGAAGTTTCCAGCTACGACATTCTTGGCTTTTGGCTTAGCTACAACCATATTTTTCTTGTTTATTCTGGCATTTTGGGGTAGCTTCAGCTACACAAAATTAATTTGGGTAAGAAGCATTCAATTTCTTGGTTTTTTCCCATTGTTTAGTCTATTTTTCGAGAGTTTATGCTACCAAAATTATAAAAATCGTTTTTTATTTATAGATTAGGTTTTTTAAATTTTTTTGCAGCAATGGCTTCCATCCAAGGTTCAAGTGCAAAACCCAAGGCCAACCCAAGGGCTGAATATTATCCTCTTTGGAGGCATGTTGAGGCTGCAAAGATGTGGAGGTGGTGGCTCATGGGAATGGTAGTGTAATCTTTGCTATAATTCTTACAAGGGCTCTTACCCAAGAGTGAAGGCACATCTTTTGCATGGAGGAGGACAGGGGATTGCAGGTTGCATGAAAACATCAGACCCTGTGGCAAGGAGGGAATATCAAAGAGAGCAAGATCAAGTTGATGCAATTATAAGAAAGCTTGATGATCTTAGTCAAGCTAAAAATCCAGCAAACATTGAGCCAAGGATTGTAGTTGAAGCAAGGAATAGGAGAGGCACTCAACAACAAGAACAACCACCATCCAGAGGGGCATCTAGTACAGTTCAAGATAACATAATTGCTAAACTAGTGAATGTGCAAGGAAGAGAAGAAGTTGATTCCAGAGTGGCTCGGTGCATCTATGCATGTGGTCTCCCATTCAATGTTGTTCACTATCCTTATTGGCAAGATATGATAAAGGTAGTTAACAAAGCTCCTCAAGGGTACAAGGGGCCCAAATATGAGAAAGCTATAGCTCATATTCTCAAAAATGAGAAGGATCTTGTGCAGGATGTGTTATTATCAATTCGTTCTTCTTGGAGTAGCTCTGGGGTTACCATAGCCTCAAATGGATGGACAGATACAAGGCGTAGATCATTCATAAATATCATTGCCACTTCACCAAAAGGAGAAATGTTTCTAAAGGCAGAAGACTTCTCGGGAGAGGCAAAAGATGCACAATTCATTGGTGTTGTTATTATCAAATCTATTGAACAAGTTGGTCCTAACAGGATGGTGCAAGTTATCACGGATAATGCACCAGTATGCAAAGCTGCAGGTTTGATTATTGAGGGGAGGTATGACCACATCTTTTGGACACCCTGCATTGCCCATAATCTGAATCTGATCTTAGAGGAGATCGAGAATAAAGTTCCATGGATAAAGGAACTCACAGGGGAAGCAAGGGAAATTGTTAAATTCATCACCAACCACCACTAGTCTCAAGTAATATTTCGAGAGTACTCCAAATTGGAGTTGTTAAAAGTTGTTGAGACAAGATATGCCTCAATCTTCATAATGTTGCGCCGCCTTGTTGAGGTTAAGCAAGCATTAGTGCCTATGGTGGTGAGTCAACTTTGGGCTAAGTGGAGACAGGCAAATTCAGAGCAGGGATCTACGGTGCGTAGATTGTGCCTTCATGAGGATTGGTGGAGCAAGATAGATCTCTTGCTAATGTTCACAACCCCTGAATTTGAGCTTCTTCGGAATGCTGACACTGACCAACCTTTCTTAGGAGAGGTATATGATGACATGGATTCCATGGTTGAGAAAACTATGGAAATCATTTCACAAGAGTCTCCACAACTTTTGTTTGTAGATGATAACTTTTCCGAATTAATCAAGAAAATCATTGTTGATAGGTGGAACAATTTCAACACTCCATTGCATACTTTAGCACATGCCTTGAACCCAAAATTTTGTGACGAGGAACTTATTGCTCAAAGAAATGGGAAGGGGAAGGCACCCCATAAGGATAGAGAAGTGGCTAATGGGGTGAAAAATGCCCTTATGAGAATTTTTCCAGCTCATCTACACAGGGAGGTGAAGGAAGAATTCGCCAGTTTTGCTGCAGGAATAGATGATTATTCAGATATATCATCTTTGGAGGAGAGAAGCACCATGAATCTAGTTAGGTGGTGGATTTGTCATGGCGAAAATGGTGTACATTTGCAAAACCTTGCCATTCGCCTCCTTTCACAAGTGGCAAGCTCTTCATCAGCGTAAAGGAATTGGAGCACCTATGGTTTTATTCATTCTGTGAAGCGCAACAGGTTGGCTCACAGAAGGTAGAGGATCTTGTTTATGTGCACTCCAACCTTCGCCTTGCATCTTGTAGGGGTCCAGAATATGGCAATGGTCCTTCTAAGGAATGGGATGTGGATCCATAAAATCCTGATTTGGATCTCTCTCTTGCTGCCTTGAATATTGAGGACCAGGATCATAGAAGTGCAATTGGCCAAACAACTTCTTCAGCTACACCATTGTAAATTTATGTAGATGTTCTATGCTTGATGCAACTTTACTTTCTCTTCAATACTAGACAGTAATCACATAAATCATTAAGTAAAATTTTGATAGAACATACCAATGGATCAACAGAAGACAAGCCAGAAAAATATATATTTGTTGGTGCGTTACGGCGATCAACAGGATGCTTCAACCAGCAAAGTCTCCTTGGTCAACCAGCCTAGCATGTGTCACAACTACCCTCAAAACAGCCAAACGGTCAACTCAAAGTCAACCCCAGGAAAGTCAACGCTGCCCAGAAAAGTCAATGCAGAACAACAGCAAGTAAAAGTCAATGCAGCTCGGGCTATGGTCAACCTTTGACCTCGGTTCTTGTGCCAAAATGTACGGACTTCAGAAATCAAAGTCTGCCAAAATTCAACTCCTTTTGACCATGCGTTGACCAAAGTCAACGCTGGTCAAACCTGCGGTGGAAACCCTCGCTGCAGCATAAATATCTTCGTCCTTCTTTCCCACGTGTGAAATGTCCTCCAACGTTGACTCTATTTATATCAATCACTGAGGGTGTGTGACACATTTGCTGGGGGTGTAAAACCTGAAGGCCGACTTGCACATATTTTGTAAGTATTAAAAATAAATTCAAAATAAATGTTCTGCTCATCGGATCAAGATGATCTTTAGATCAATCTTGCACCTCTCCGAAAGAGGAACCCAATAAAAATATTGGTGTCTTCATTTGAGCATCACAACATGGAGTTTGCACCTAGTTGTCCAATTTAACACTCCCTCTCAACTAGGGAGAACTCCATCCACCTGTGCAATCAAACATTAGGCGTCATTCCATCGTAACTTGCTTTGTTGGCCTCTTTATTTTAGAGCAGAAGTGGGTTAGTCACAAAGACATCATTCCTGGCTGATAGATTCAGCCCAGAGGTCCGAAACCTCTATAGGACTCACAAAGAGTCTCACACCAACCCGAAATTGGTTTATCTGACCCGAAGTCAGAAGGAGTTCCAAAACCTCACTAGACTTCATCCCAGATCAAGTGGTTGGACCGTGCCATCCTAGATAGAGAGTGCAACAATCTCTGATGCGTCCATCAGTCTTTGGTACTAGTCTCTAGCTTTTCCCACCTCACTAGCCAAATGAGAGGTACTTCCCATGAGCCCTGAACTCAATGGGTAGGATGCATACGGGGCATAGATAATGAGAGGTGAACCAACTCAAACATCATAACGGTGGGGCAGAAGCACCACAAGGTTTAGCAAGCCTAGCCCCGTGAGTGCTTATAGCTCCGAGAAGCTATCCCCAAAAGCCCCTAGAGCTCCCAGAGCTCATCGTCCAACAGGACCCACATCATAGGGTCGTTCCACGATACCAAGACTCTCACGGAAGGTTAGGAACTTGACCTTCCTTAGGGGCTTTATGAGAATATCCAAGACCTGCTCATCAGTTCCTATATCATCGAGCCTTACGGCGCCTCGCTGTACCATATCCCGGATAAAGTGGTACCTAATATCAATATGTTTGGATCGATCGTGGAATACGGGATTCTCGGACAAGTGAATCCCACTTTGGTTATCACAGAGTATCACGGTGGTATCTAGCACATGTCCGACAACTCACTAAAGAGCTTTCGCAACCAAACTGCTTCACGATAGGCCATACTCGTTGCAATGTATTCGGCCTCCGCGGTGCTCAAAGCTATCGACTTCTGCTTCCTTCTCATCCACGATATCTAAGCAAAACCAAGATTGAAGCAACATCCTGATGTGCTCTTACGATCCACCACACTGTCAGGCCAATCGGCATTAGTATATCCAAGGAGTGTCACGCTCCCGACAGTGTATCTTAGCCCATGGTTTATCGTGCCCGAAGATATCTCAGAAGATTCTTGGCACCAACCCAGTGAAAGTGATGAGGCTCAACCATCTGTTGAATCAAAGTGTTCACTGCAAAACATATATTTGGACGGGTGTTCACTAAGAACATCAGGGCCCCTACGAGTTGACGATACTCAGTAGGATTTGCTAACACGGGCCTAGCAGTGCTGCCGCTCAACTTCTTAAAGTTGAGCTCCGTCGGTGTCGACACGAACTTGTAGTCCACCATACGAAATCTTTCCAGAAGCTTCACAATGTATTTTCCTTGAGAAAGGAAAATCTCGCCAAGTCTATGCCAGACCTCCAGGCCTAGGAAATAGTGCATAGCATCCTTCCAAACTTGATGCTTTACGGCTTCCTCAAAAGATGCAGGCTCAGATTGTACAATAGTACTCATGGCTGCTAGATACCCATGGTATCTACTTGGCTTCTTGCTTTCACGGAATGTCCCCCTTGGGGCCATATGTCCCTCGGCATCCTCGAGAGTGTCCCTGAGCCATGATGGTCTCTTTCCCAGTGAAGGAGGTGGATCAATCGAGTCCATCGATCCTTTAACATCGGGCATTGTCTCATCCTTCGGTCCTTCTTGATTTCCAGGCCTTGCTTCATGGTATTCCTCAGGTCTTGGAAGATTGACTACTTTCCTTAGGGAAGCATCTTCGTCAAAAGTGACATCGTGGCATATCTCCACTTCCCTTTGACCAGGCACATAGACTCTATAGGCCTTCGAAGTTTTGTTGTAGCCCACAAACATTCCTTTCTTCCCAGAAGCATCCAGCTTGCTCCTCTTCTCTTTCGGCACATGAAAATAAATAGGACATCCAAAAACTATAAAATGTGAGACGTCAGATTTTTTACCAAAGAAAACCTCTTCAGGAGTTTTGGAGTCTAGAGAGGAATGTAGGCATCGGTTTTGTATGTATGCAACAGTGTTCGCAGCGTCTCCCCACAGAAACTTCGGTAGACCTTGGTCACATAGCATGGCACGGGCAACTTCCACAATGGTCCTATTCTTTCGTTCAACAACACGATTTTGCTCAGGAGTATAGAAAGTTGTGGTCTCCCTCTTGATGCCAGCTTCTCTGCAAAAGTCCTTGAACTTGTTTGTCTCATATTCAGTGCCATTATCGGTTCTCAAAATCTTGATGTTCTTCCCTGTCATATTTTCCACCAAGGCTTTGAAGGTATGGAACCACATGAAAGCCTCATCCTTCTTCTTTAAGAAGTATATCCAGGTTTTGCGAGAGAAGTCATCTATGAATGTCATATAATAAGAGCATCCTCCCAAGGATGTCATGGGCAACATACCAGATAGATCAGAATGGATCAATTACAAGACATCAGATGTCTTTGTGACACTTGAGGGGAAAGGTCCCCTTGTATGCTTTCCTTTGGCACAACCTTTACATATACCTTCATGATTATTTGAAAACTTGGGCATCCCTGTCACCACCTTCCTTGCTTCGGGAAGGGCCTTGTAGTGAAGGTGTCCAAACCTCCGATGCCATAGTTCAGTCTGTTGGATAGTATCACATGTCATCGCTCCCAGTGGACTTCCTCCAACCTGGTAGAGTGTATCAACTCTAAACCCAATCGTCATAGCTTCCTTGAAGCTCTTCTTCCACATGCGCACCTTTCCATCAGTGAATGCCACATTGAAACCTTTGTCTTCCATGGCCAATATAGAAACAAGGTTCTTCTTCAAATTTGGTACATAGAGTACATCTTGCAAGTGGAGGACTTGACCTTGAGACAAGTGGAGGGTTACAGTCCCTGTCCTTTTCACGAGATATGTGGCATTATCTCCAAGGATGATTTCCAGATCAGTATCCTTCTCAACCATATCAGAGAGTGCTTCCTTGAACCCAATGATGTGCCTTGAGGCACCACTATCTATCAACCAGACATCCATAGTGTCGAGTGGAGATGCAACAGAGAGGGCAGATACAAGAATGTATTCATTAATTTTATCAACAACATGTGATTCCTCATACCTGTAGTTTCTTGACCTTTTAAAAGGTTGATCATTTCCGCCAGAGGGAGCCTTCCTCTTTCCCTTGAACCTATTGTTCCTTTGATTTCCATTCCTCCAGTTGTTGTTGTCATCACCATCGGGAGAATCCTTCTTGAAAGGACATTCTCTAGCATAGTGACCTGGCCTATGACAAGTGAAACACTTGCCCTTCTTTCCTTGGGCCCTTGCTTTTCCTTTGTTCTTTGGACCACCAAAGTTCCTCTTTCTAGAATGAGGAGCGTAGACAACATTTCCTTCATTTCCATACTCCATTCTTATCTCTTCTTGAACGCATCTTGATAGTACTTCGTCAAAGTCAGGTATCACATTATTATTTAGAATGGTAGTGTTGAACACATGCCATTCGGATGGGAGCCCTCCAAGTGTGGTGAGTACCATCTCTCGATCAGCTATTGTCTCCCCAATAGCCAGTAGATTGTTCTTGATCTCGGTCAGCTTCAGAAAGTATGATTGAACAGAGTCATCCCTTCCTTTCTTCAGATTCTTCAATTGATTCTTGAAGAATAGTACTTGATTTGCATTGTTGGCCTTGAACATGAGGACCAACTTATCATACATCTCTTTGGATGTGCCTAGCTCAGAGATGTAGGCCACCACAACGTTGCACGAAGTGGGGACGAAG